>RJWJ010007258.1:18880-58495 GCA_004363605.1 Indri indri | reverse complement strand
TGGGGGCAGGTTAAGGCCACTAGGAGCCATGGGTGGGATTTAAGCAGAGGAGTCTGGGTTTTAGAAGGAAAATGATAATGACAATATTTCCAATGATGATGTTATATCCCTTTTGATTTTTAGAACACTTTCATATCTGTTGTCTCATTTGATCTTCATGGCGACTTGGGGAGGTAGATAGATGGAACAGAGTTTATACCATTTTAGAAATAAAAGACCTGAGACTCAGCAGGATTGGATGACAGCCTGGAGTAATATCAAGTTTACAGCTGAGAGCTGAGCTCTGGGGCCAGGCAACTCTGCTGCTAATCAACTGTGTGACCTTGGGCCTCTCTGGGCCTCAGTGTCCTTATCTGTAAAATGAGCATAATCATAGCACCAACCTCATAGGCCTGTCCATTTGTCATTCATTCAGTCACGAAATATTTACTGAGTTCCCATGATGTGCAGGCACTAGCAAGGTGCCAGAGCTCCAGCAGGGAGCAAGAGACACAAGGTCATGGTCTTCATGGAGCTGATAGTCTATCGGGGAAGGTAAACATCAACCAAGTACTTGCACGAGGGGATCTCAAACGCAGACATGTGCCTGAACCAGGGGCTTTCCAAATGAACTGAGCTGCGTGGGAGGCAATAGGGAGTGGTGGAGCCTGTGGAAAGCTGGAGAGAGCATGCCCCAGCCTAAAGTAACTCAAGTTGAAACAGTTTAAGCAATATATCAAACCAAACAGGACCTCAAGCCTCATTCGGTGTGACGACCACCAGTTGTCAGCCCTGGATTTGCCTAGCTGTGATAAGTGGGAGGAGGGAAACAGGCTGTGATTTGGAGAGGTAAGAGGAGGGTATACTTGAGCCTGGGGCCTGGGGATGAGTAGGAGTGAGGACGGTATGGATGGGGGAGGGAAGCTTCCTAGAGGAGGGAGACCAGACCCTTAGGCAGGTTAGGACTTGGATCACACAGGGGACAGACAGAAGCTCAAGGCATCTGGGACACAGTAGGGAAAGAGAGGCAAGTGTTAAGACCAGACAGGTGGGCAGAGGAGGGGCACAGGACTTTATTTTGAGGACCATGGAAAGTCATGGAAGGATTTCAAAATGGCCAAAGGGTGAGTATATGAAAATAACGGCACGTTTATTAGGTACAAAGCTACTCTAATGAATTGGCTGATTCCAAACGCCTCCACCACCCAATAAAGTAGGCACCATCATTATCCCCATTTTACAGATGAAGAACTTGAGACACAGAGGAGTTAAGTGGCTGGCCCAAGATCACACAGCCAGCAGATGGCAGGACCAGGGCTCAAACCTGAGCATTCTGGCTCCAGAGCCTCTGCTCTTAACGTGCTGTGCTGCCTCGGAAGATCAGACAAGATCAGACCGGTGTTTTAAAAAGTTTGTTCAGATTGCCAGTAGGAGTGCTGGGAGCTGGGGGTGGGGAAGATTAAGTAAGAGAACGCATATAAAGCCATTAGCTTAGTGCCTGCCATCGGGAGTGCCCGGCGGCGTTAGATAAAATTATCCTCATCATTGCAGCAAGTCAATGAGAAAGCCAGGCCTGGGACCCAGGGCCCTGATGCCTGGCCTGGTGCTGAAATATTTTTCCTTCCTGTCTCCTTTTAGTCCTCTTTGGAAAGAAACTCACCTTCTAACCCTCTTCCCCAAAGGGCTCTGCCAGTCTGGGACTTCAGTCAATGGTGAAAACACCAGCAACGTCCCTGTCTCCAACCCTGGAGTGGTCATCGCCCACTGCTTCAAGCAGTTCAAGCAGGACGACTTCCACCTGCCTCAGAGCCGCCGGCGGATCATCATCGCGCCTCCCCGGGAGGGTCAGACGCCCATCAGTCCCACACCCCAACCCCAGGCTCCCCCACAGCCCATCCCCAGCTTCAAAGCCCTGGAAGCTGGAGATATCCAAGAACAACCGGAGGATAGTAAGACCTGGCTGAGCAAGAGGGCAAAGCTACGGAAGGATCTGGAGTCCTTTGGCGACGTAAGGAGGTGGCTGGAGAACAAGCCCAGCTTCACGGCTTTAGAGGCCAAAGTCTCAAACATGATCCACAAGGAGCAGAATGTCCAATCGGAGGCCCCCACGCCTACTCCTAGGACTGCCAAGGTGAGTAGCTCCATTTGCCAGATGAAGACACTGAGGGTTTTCAGGACATGTTAGCATTTAGTTCCCTTCAGTTAGGCAAGATGGGGATGGCTCGCCCCATTCCACAGAGGAGCAAATGGAAGTCCCAAAAGGGAGGCGTATTGTCTATAGCTGCGTAACAAATACTCCCAAATGACTTACAGTGACAAATATCTATTATCACACACAGTTTCTGGGAGTAGCTTGGCTGGGTGGCTCGGGCTCGGTCTTCCGTGAGGCTGTAGTCGAGATGTTGGGCTGGGCCACAGCCATCTGAAGGCTTGACTGGGGCCAAAGGATTCGCGTCCAAGCTGGCTTGCCCATGGGACTGCAGGCAGGAGGCCTCCCTTCCTCCCACAGGGGCCTCTCCCCAGCGCTGCTTGAGTGTCCTCGAGCATAGCCACTGGCATCTTCCAGAGTGAATGGTCCAAAAAACAGAGCAAGGAGGCTGCAACACTTTCCATTACCCCATCTCCGAAGGTGACCGTCTCATGCTGTCACTTGCACCATATTCTTTGTCAGAAGTGAGTCGCTGAGCACTGCCTACACTCAAGGGAAAGGACAGAAGGCTCCATCTTAGAAAGGAGGAGAGTTGAAGGATTTGTGGACAAACCTTAGAACCACCCCAAAAGGGATAACTCCTGGCAGTCCATCTTATGGGGTGTTTTAAAAATACTCACTGTTCGTTCATTTGTCATTGACACTTGTTCGCTGAGGGCTACTTGTGCCAAGTGGGTGCTCACAGGGTCACTGTGAGGGTCACGATTGAGAGGTTGGGAGAAAAAGGAGGATCCTCCTTTTACGAATGTGGAAATGGAAGCTCAGCAAGGCCAACACTTTGTCCAAACCTAGACGGACAGTCAATGATAGCATCATTACCAGCGCGTCTCTCTGTAATATTTCCTTGCAGTACAAACACTTGAAACGTTTCCCAATTCAGGTAAAGTTGGGACAAGAGGCCAGATAACTTGGGTTTAAACACAGCTCTGCTACTTCCTAGCGGTACAGTCTGGGCCTCAATTTCCTCATCTATATAATGGGGATAAGCATTGTGCCTACTTCCTGGAGTTGCTGTGATGTCCATAAATGAATTGATTTATATAAGGTGCCTAGGACAGTGCCAGGTACATAGTGACCACTCAATAAATGTTTGCCATTTTTATTGCTATTACTGTCTCATGGGTGTCCTTTAGGTTGGTTGGCCCAGAAACTTCAGGATCAGTCCTTGCTCTTATCATAGCCAAAACCCAAATTTCGTGGGCCTACCAACACATTCTTTTCTGCCAGCTGCACAGTGTCTAGGAATAAGCACTGGACTTGGGTTAGAAACCCAGCTCTGCTGGCGTTCCTGCTATGTGACCTTAGGCAAAGTCACTTTACCTGTGCCTCGTTCCTTTCCTGTAAGTGGAGAAAGTGACGCCCATACCTGTGCACAGCAAACAGTCACTGCCTCCCTGCCGAGGGCCTGGGCTTCGTTCAGTACAAGGCTGGGAGCTGGGGTACATCGCTAAATAAGACACAACCTTGCTCTGAAGGTGTCCTAGTCTGTTTCCTGTTGCTATAACAGAATTCCTGAGACTGGGTGATTGATAAAGAAAAGAGGTTTATTTCCAGCCTCACAGTTCTGGAGTCTGGAAAGGCCAGGATTGAGCGGCTACATCTACTTGGCTTCCAGTGAGGGGCCTCGTGCTACATCATAACATGGTGGAAGGCCACAGGGTGGGAGGGCCATGAGAGAGAGAGAGAGAGAGAGAGCCCCCCAAATAGGCTTTTATAACAGACTCGTTCTCGCTGTCATGATAGCTGATTAATCCATTAACCCATTAACCCAGTAATCCATTAATCCATAAATGGATCAATCACCTCTTAAAGACCCCACATCTTAATACTCTTACATTGGGGATTAAATTTCACCTGGAGGGGACAGACATTCAAGCCATAGCACAAGGCGTTCACATATTAGTGCGGGAGGCAGACACATCAGATTAATGGCTCTACAGTTTGCCACAGGCTGTTAATGGCAGTGGGTCCAAAATACCCCAGGAGCGCAGACAAACAGTAAGCCAGGGAACAGGAAGGCCCTTCGGAAACTGTTAAGTGCTGCCCCAAGGGAGGAGAACATTACCATCACGAAATATTCCCTTTAGTCTGGAATTGGAGGAGTGGGCCTGGGGTAGGTAGAGACAGGGAGAAAGGTACTCCAGGCAGGAGGCCCGACAGGAACAGAGGCTGGAGCCAGGAAGGCGCATGTGTTTCGGTGCACTGGGAGACCAGAGGGGCATCTGCACTGGCTTGTCTGACGGGAGAGATGGAGATAAGAAGGAGATTTTAGTTTTCCTGTCGTCCGAGTCTCCCATTTCAGATGACAAAACCCAGGGCCCAGAGAAGCGAAGTCTCCCAGGCAGTCTGCGGCCAAACGCAGCTGTCCTGAATCCAGTGCCCGTGGCCCCCCATCTTGCTGTGTGTGGGCAGCCACTCGGCCTCTCTCCCGTCATTCTCTAACTTTGGGGACTGCGTCCCATTGGCCTGTGTCCTTGAACGCCTCCTCTGCCTCGCTCTCTCACCTCTTCCAGAAGAAAGCCCCCCGACGCTCCTGCCGAATGGTGCCCCAGCTCCGGCTGCCCAAGCCCTCCGCCCTGTCGGCACTGTTCTCCCACCTGCACAGCCGCACGATCAAGGTCCTGGAGATCTTCAACAAGGTGGACCGTGGCGAGAACCGGACAATCACCAGGGAGGAGTTCATAGCAGCCGTAAAGGCAGTAAGCGCCCCCGCTTCCTCCGGCTGGGCCCCTTTCCTGGGCTCTGGGTCCATGGAAAAGTAGACACAGGGAGCACAAGTACCAGTCTTGTTACCAGTAGAGCCAGATCGGACAACGTGGATTAACTGTGGTCATACCAGGCCCTTAAAAGCACCCCGCACCAGTCTGACCTTGAAAGACCCCATGGGAGTGGAAAGTTCGCAGAGCCACCCCACAACCAGCCAGCTGCCTGGCAAGTCCCTGTCTTACCCACCAGACCCCGGACTGAGCCCAGAGAGACTGGGCCTTCAGTCCTGCCTCTAGAACCTTCTAGAGCTTCTCCGACTGTCACTGGCATATAAATCACATGGAGGAGCGTTACAGTTCTTTTAGACATCAGATAAGGATCTTGTTAAAACACAGCTTCTGGCCCAGTACATCTGTGTGGGCCCAAGACGCTGCACTTCTAACAAGCTCGGGCTGGTGCCTATGGTTGTAGTTTATGGGCCACATTTTTACGTGCACTGGCTATTTAATAATATAAATTAATTTTAAATAAATAAAATTAAAAATCTGGTTCTTCAATCACACCAGCTATATTCTGAGTGCTCAGTAGTTACATGGAGCAAGTGGTTCCTCTCTTGGACTGTGCAGATGTAGAACATTGGCATCACCATGGAAAGTTCTGCTGGTCTGGCAGGGTCTGCAAAATATGGCCCACAAGTCAAATCCAGCCTGTCTCCTGTTTTTTAAAATAAAGTTTTACTGGAACACAGCCATACTTGTTCATCTACGTATTTATTATCGATGGCTGTTTTCATGCTGTACTGGCAAAGTTGAGTAGTTATGACAGAGCCCATATGGCTCACAAAATCTAAAATATTTACTATCTGTCCTTTCATAGAAAAAGTTTGCATGGGCGCAATGGCTTGCAACTGTAATCCCAGCAACTCAGGAGGCTGAGGCAGGAGGATTGCTTGAGGCCAGGAGTTTGAGACCAGCCTGGGGAACACAGCAAGACCCCATCTCTAAAAAACTGAAAAATATTAGCTGAGTATGGTGGTGCATGCCTGCAGTCCTAGCAACTTGGGAGGCTGAGGCAAGAGGATCGCTTGAGCCCAGCCTAGGGGCTGGAGGCTACAGTGAGCTATGATCACACCACTGCACTCTAACTAGAGCAACAGAGCAAGATCCCCCATCTCTTAAAAAAAAAAAAAAAAGTTGGCTGACACCTGGTCTAGATGAATTAAGCTTTTTAAATACATATTTTGAATACAAGGTACCTTAAAAAAAACTTTAGGAAGTTGACTGCTACATCTTTTGTGGTTTTAACTCATACATTTTCACACATAGGTTTTATGACATGTAGTTATCTGAACATTACAAAGCATTTAAAACAACAAAAAGCTAAAGAATCTTTAATCGCCATAGCCAAAAAGGTAAAATGTTAAATCTTTTAGCACTAGGAGATTTCTGATCTTATTTAAGGAAAGTTTGTTCTTCTAAAGAAACTGAAGGACAAAATTATATTTCCTTTAAAACTTTTCTTCTTGAATATCCAATATGGCTGGCAAGCATTATACACCTCCAGAGTTGCTCGTTGTCCTTATAAGGGTAGGATGTATAGTATTCCTGATCCTACGCTGCTTCAGTTAAGGGAGGTTTATGAGATCCTTCTGGACAAGGATGATAGACATGTGAAATCATTCTCCGTATCCAGTGTGGTAGATGCTGTCACTGAGATTGGTGCTAAGTAGAGTGGGAACAAGAAGTAACTGACTCCGTAAAGATGGTAACATCTGGACTGGGCTTTGAAGGAGGGATAGGAGTTTTTCAGGCAGAGAGGGAGGACTGAGCAAAGGCAGAGGGTGGGAAAGTGCAGGGTGTGTTCAGGGATGGGAAAGGGCTCTTCGTCCTGCAGCAGGGATTTTGGGTATGAGTGGGAAGTGGTTGCAGATGCAACTAGAAGCTGGGCTGTGAGGCGGGGCCAGGCGGATAAGGCTTTGGCCATCAAGGCAGGACATTTGGATGGGAGCCTGCCAGTCTTGGGGGCTTCTCTCTCTCCCCAGGTCGGAGTCCCTCTGAAGCACCAAGAGGTGGAGGATATAGTGATCTATCTCAGTTCTCTTGAGAAGCACAACGCCATCACCATGGATGCCCTGGCCCGCACCTACAAGCAGTGGTCTGTGGCCCAGCAGAGGAGCACCCTTCCCACTGCGCAGGAGCGTGCGTACCCCTCCCCGTCCTGCGCCTCCCTGTCCCCATCCTGGGAGCGACCACGGTGTGGGCAGCCCTGACCTCTCGCGGCACTCACTTCCTGAGTGTGTTGTCCAACTTTGGCCTACTGTCGTGTGGCCAAGCCACTGGAATGTCTAGGCCCAGAGGTCCACTAAGGAGCAGATATTCTCTTGAGTGCCCAGCTACCACTGTGTCCATTTGACGATGAATGAGCTCCAGCCCGTACCCTCAGAGGAGGATACTCAAGGGGTAGGCCCAGCCCATTAGAGCCCACCTAATTAGCTAAGAACTGACCCAAACAGCAAGCCTTTCCACAGACGTTTATTTGTGTATGGATCCAAGGCCTCCTTCCTATTAATCCATGCCTTATTGATAAAGTGTTAATTAAAATTTCTTGTTCAGAAATCAGAATTAGCAAATGTTTAGAGTTTACTGGAAAGTCTACTTTCCCTGTAATCCCCTACTATCAGGAGATTATAGCACAGCTACTGCGAACAGTTGTATGGGTTATGCACAGCTCAAATTCCATTTGCCAAACTGTGTGTTTGTGGGGCCACATCTGTCCAAACAAGGCATAGAGGCAAATTAGAAATGGACTCGCTAAAGCTCTATGAATTTACTCTGTAACACAAGGATGCATCATGTTTCTTTATATTTTAGTGCCATTGTTGTAAAAAAAGAACGATTACAACTACTCGCCCATTCCAGCACCCTCCCCAAATATAACCACAGCTTTATATTTCTAAATGAAACAAATCTTGCTCTGCCCGTATCCACTAGGTTGGCGGGAATTTAATCTCAGACACGTGTGGCAGAGGGGGTGCTCCTTGCCCTCCCTGAGGTCATGTAAGAGCCCTGAGGAGGTAGTGAGGGGGTTTCCTTACACAGCCAAAGATCTGGGGCAGGGTCTCTGGAGGTCAGGGTCACAGTGAACGGGGTGCACAGCATCCTCACTGGCATCGTTCATCTGGAGGCAGCAGGCAGCTCCGAGCATCCATTCCTCAGTCCCCTGGGAGATTTCCCACATCCAGTCTCAACCAGCTGCCCTGCAGAGGCACCATCCCCTCCCAGGCAGGGTCTCTGCCCCTTCAGAGCCCAGGGAACCCGAGCGCCCCCACGGTCTCCTCCTGGCTGTATCACCACCCCCACGGTAGCCATCGCCTGGCTTCTGTGCAGGATGCTTTGTGTCCAGAGCATCCTCAGGGTTGCCTCAAGTCGGGTACGCTTTCCCTCTGATGCTTTTTGTGCCTTTTCTTTATAAATTACCAAAGCTCACCTTTATCAGTGTAGCTGGCTGCCAGTCATTTGAGTGACCAAAATGTGCTGTGATGCATATTTGCAGCAAAGGTATTTGGGGCCTGTTAATTCCCAGGAAATAAACTTGAAGCCGGGCAGCAAGTGTTCGCTTTAACAGTGCTATTTCAGCATCTTCACTGAGTCCTTTTCCCCTGGAGAGTGGCAGGGGGTAAGATAGCTGGACTTGGGTGTCTCTCACTTTGTCTAAAGGGGCAAGAATTTGGGTGCCTTGACAGGGAAGTCCTCTGTGGGTCAGTAGCTCTTCTTGCAGAATTATCTCAGTTTATCCTTCATGTCCCCTGGAAGTCAGGGTTACTATTCGTGCTTTATAGGGAAGCAGCTGAAGCTCAGAGAGGCTGAGCCACTTATCCACAGTCTAGATAGAAGGTGGAGGGGCCGGGATTTTATTTCAGCTTCAGGCAATGAAGGCCTGAGCCAGGGCAGGGGCAATGGGAATCTTTCATCATTCAGATCTTTGTTGAGCACCTACTACGTGCGTGCCAGGCACACTTCTAGGAACTGGGAACACGGCAGTGAACAAGCCAAAGCCCCTGCCTTCAATGAGCTTACACATAAAGGGTTAAACAAGATGATGTCCAATAGTGATTCATGCATTGAAGACAACAGGACAGAGTAATGGGGTGGCGGCAGGGAAGGCCTCCCTGAGCAGTCAGCACTGGAGCTGACACCTGTGATTGATAGGGGCAGTTTCAGGACAGTCCGGAAGGGCATCCTAGGCAGGGGGAACTGCCAAGGCAAAGTCCCTGAGGCAGGAAAGCTTTCAAAGGACAGGAAGAAGTCAGGGTGGCTGGGTGGAGTGGGTGAGGGGTGAACAGCAAATGGGCCAGGTGGGAAGGCAGCCGGGGAACAGCCTTGCTGCGGGGGGGAAAGGACTCTGGATTTTAGTCCAAGCACTGTGGGAACCCAGAGGAATGAGGTGATCTGGTTTATATACTTTATATATATACACACATATGTATTTGAACGTTTTTAGAGATCAGGTCTCGCAGTGCTGGAGTGCAGTACGACTCACAAGCACGGTCATCGCTCACCATAGCCTCAGACCCCTGGGCTCAAGCGCTCCTCCTGCCTCTGCCCCCCGAGTAGCTGGGACCACAGAGCTCACAACCATGCCTGGCTCTATAGTTTTTAAAGGTCCTATTTTGCCACTTGGTGGAAACAGGGTGCTAGAGGATGAGCATGGCGGCCGGAGGGCTGGGGTGGTGTGCAGGTGAGGGAGGCCATCGTGGACGCGGAGAGGAGGGACACATTCAGGGTACATCCCAGGTGGGCGCGGCCCGGACGTGTGGGAAGGGGGCAGAGGGAAGTCCTGGCGCCTGCTCGGTGATGTTGGATGACTGCTTGGCAGATGCCATGGCTGGGCGCCGTCACAGTCCCTCCTTCCTTCGTCTCTTCCCTCTGACTCTAGACTTGGCCAAGCACAGAGCTTCCCCAAAGAGCCTGCTCAAGAAGCAGGCTGTGGATCCAGACCCACAGCCTCGCCAGATGGACCTGCTGACGGTGCCTGTGGTCGACACGCAGATGGAGGCGCGGCCCATGACCCTGGAGGAGATGGAGGACGTGGGCAAACGGTACCGCCAGCGGAAGCGGCAGCACAAGGTACCCCGCCAGCGCAGGGAGGGGACAGGGCTTGGGGTTCAAATCCAGTGCAGCGGCACCACCTGCTGGCTGAGGGAAACTATTGTGAGGGGGTTCTCACTTCTCCGAGCGCCCACTTTCCCTCATCTGTGCAAGAATAATACCTACCTCATGAGGTTTTTGTAAAGATGAAATAAGAACACATTTCTGCTGGGCACGGTGGCTGGAGCCTATAATCCCAGTGGCTTGCCAGGCTGAGGCAGGAGATCACTTGAGGCTAGGAGTTTGAGACCAGCCTGGGCAACAGAGCAAGACCCCGTCTCTAAAAAATAAGAAAAATTAGCCGGGTATCATGGTGTGCACCTGCAGTCCCAGCTACTTGGGAGGCTGAGGCAGGAGGATCACTTGAGCCCAGGAGTTCGAGGCTGCCATGAGCTACAGTGATGCCACTGCATTGCAGTCTGGGTGATAGGGTGAGACCCAATGTCTTAAAAAAAAGAGAGAGAGAGAGAGATCCCGTTTCTGAAAGTATCGAGTTCCCCTCTTCCCATTCTTTAATTACTTTTCTTCCCAAGACCAGGGCTGCATCTTCATCACAGCTGGTACCCAAGTGCCTGGCACAGGGCCTGGCCCTGCATAGACCCTTCTGAAATACATGGCAAGTGAAGGAAGGAAGGATTGATTGAATGACTTACTTTGTCCAATAAATATTTATGGAGAGCCTACGATGTGCCAGGCCCTCTTCTGGATGCTGTAGTGAACAATACAGTCCCTGCCCCAGGAAGCTGACAGCCTAGTCAGGGAGGCAGACAACATTAATATAATACTACATATAGGCCGGGCGTGGTGGCTCACGCCTGTAATCCCAGCACTCTGGGAGGCCAAAGCGGGAGGACTGCTCGAGGTCAGGAGTTCGAGACCAGCCTGAGCAAGAGCGAGACCCCGTCTCTACTAAAAACAGAAAGAAATTATCTGGACAACTAAAAATATATAGAAAAAATTAGCCAGGCATGGTGGCACACACCTGTAGTCCCAGCTACTCAGGAGGCTGAAGCAGGAGGATTGCTTGAGCCCAGGAGTTTGAGGTTGCTGTGAGCTAGGCTGACGACACGGCACTCTAGCCCGGGCAACAGAGCAAGACTCTGTCTCCAAAAAAAAGAAATATATATATAATACTACATATAAATATAAATTTGCATATATAGAATATGTATAATAAAACGACAGATATTGGCAAGTGCTATGTCAACTAAGATGTGATTCAATTGCATAATAAGGAAACCCAAACGATAGAGTAGGGACCAGCAAAGTTCCTCTGTGAAGGACCACATAGTAAACATTTTAGGCTTTGTGGGCCATATGGTCTCTGTTGCAACTACTCAACCCTGCTGTTGCAGTGCGAAAGCAGCCACAGACAACACCTAAACAAAGGAGTGTGGCTGTGTGCCAACAAAACTTTATTTATAAAAACAGGGGGTGGGCCACATTTGGCCTGTGGGTTGTACTTTGCTGATTCTGTTGTTAGAAGCTTTAAAAAGTAGTTTTTTTTCCCTTGGTTAAAAAAAAAGCAGCAGCAGCAGAAGGCGGTAGCTGATAAAAGTGGTTACATGTTCCCCAGGCCCTTCTACCTTAGCACATGGCTTCCACTTGAAGGTCACAGACGGCTGCTCCTAAATTAAATCCCCATGAAGCCAAACATTTGGATGTCATTTTTCAATAGGACGCCTCTAGGGCATGTGTACTGTGCCTTGCTGCATATGTTATACAATCGTGTATGCACATCCATGTGCAGGGCTGTGCACATAGAACCACACACGCTGACCATTCAAGTTCTCATCAGGGATGACCTTGATCATGTGTGATTTTCCTCCTGAGTCATTGACCTGAACTGCAGCCCCACCGGGCATTGTTTGCCATTGCCATTCACCAGGGCCGCTGGGGCAGAGGTCGGCGAGGAAAACGCAGGGCAAGGGCAGGGTGAGCCTCCCTCCGTTCCCTCGCAGATCTCCACGCCCTCCATCCAGGACACGGAGCAGTGCCGCCTGGTGCGCTGCGGGAACAAGCACTTTGACGAGCACTGCCTGCCGTCCACCATCTGTGGGGAGATGAACGAGCTCGTTGGCATGTCCCGCAGGGACAACTTTCTGGTCTACCTGCAATGCTGGAAGCTCTGTGAGTCCTATGGCCTCCCGCTGACGGAGGACATCCTCATGAAAGGTAAGGGCCTTGGTGGTTGGCCCTCGGGAAGATGCCAAGAGGCCCCAGGCTAGGGAGAGGGTGACGTCCCCCTGAGGCACCCAGTCAAGCTGCTGTGGCCTGTGGTGGGAACACTGGGAATAAGGACGGGGAGGAGAGGAGGAACAGCCCAGCCTGTTTCTGGATGGGATTTCTAGAACACAGGCCTGAAGGTCTGGGCTCCCCAGCTGAGATTTGGGGGTCTGGATTCCGGAGCCCTGAGCCTGGTGAGTTGGAAGCTCTTCTAGAGTAGGAAGCTCCAAGGACGGGAGTTCCGGTGAGGGGTCCCTGTGGTTGAGCATAGAGGAACAATCCCAATACTGAAGAGGGATATTTGACAGAAATGATAACCGCTTCTCTAGGCCAGGCCTGTTTCTTGGTTCTTGTGCAACAAGCAGTGAGGTAGGAATGCACCTGGGGACGGCATCTGCCGAGGCCCTGCGCTCCCTGCTTAGACAACGGGGCTCAGCTCTGAGATTTCCATGCCAATTCTGCCCTCTCCTGGGGGGAGAGTAACGTTTTCATATTATCCAAGCTGATCTGAGCTCTCTGCATCTCTGGGTAGTGAGTGCTTCTGAGAGGTGGGTGTGGGGGAGGGCCCAGCCCCTGATGGCAACTTAGCAGTGCCAGCATCCCAAGCTTGTGAATTTGTGAATTTATGCATTTGTTGGGCAGGACCCTCTCTATACTTTAAAAACATGAAGGAGCAAGCCGCACTCGGCGGCGGAGGTTTTTCTTGTAGGAACCTTGCAGGAAGGAACTCTGGCCCTACTGGGAAATGTGGCTTTCTGAGAAAGGGACGCACAGACAGTGGTGTGACTTACCTGAGAACCAGAGTTAATAGTCGCAGTAGAGTATTTCCATCTTTTTCCCAAGAGGGAGGGAAACAATTGTATTAGTTTGCTAGGGCTGACATAACAAGATACCACCAGTCTATGGTTTACAACAAGAATTTATTTTCTCATAGTTCTGGAAGCTAGAAGTCCGAGATCAAGGTGCCAGCAGGGTCGATTTCTTCTGAGGCCTCTCTCCTTGGCTTGCAGATGGCAGCCTTCTTGCGGCCTCTTCCCCTGGTCTGTTCCCTGTGCATGCGCCCCTTGGTGTCTCTCTTGCGTGTGCACATTCCCTCTTACAAGGACACCAGTCAAACTGGGTTAGGGCCCACCTTTACAGCCTCGTTTTAGCTTGATCGCCTCTCTAAAGGCCTTATCTCGGGAGTGTGTATTCAGGGTAACTTGAACCTATGCTTCTGGGTTGCAAATATAATTAAAAAACGAAACAAAAAACCCAACAACGACAAAAAATAAAGGCCTTATCTCCAAATACAGTCGCATTCTAAGGTACTGGGGGTTAGGACTTCAACATATGAATCGTGGGGGGACACAATTCAGTCTATAACAGGAGAATGTGGCCAAAGGCCTTCAGGAACACAGGCAAAGCGACTTCAGTGGTCAGTTTCCCACACACGCTGCGGGCCCCCTGCTTGGGCAGCCAGGTGCTGCCTGTCCAGGCTGGGAGGGCAGAGACAGAAGGAGATCCTGCCCTCTGGACACACACTTCTCACCAAAACATCCCTTCCTCCCTCCTTCCTCGGGGAGCCTCACCTTCCCTGCTCGTCTGCATCCCTGGTTTATCCTGGTGGAGCTGCAGCTGGTGTTTTCGAAAATGCAAGCAGACGTCCCACGCACCCTGGACAGCACCCCCTGGGTTAGGACTTCCCCAAATGTACCTCCTCTGTCTGCCCTCGCCAGAACATCAAGCCACTGTTGATTCTCCCCGCTGCTGTCTTTTGCTAGCTCCTGGGTTCCTTCCTACACGGGTGAACTTCAGCTGTCCGCAGGATCTCACGTCCACAGGCACACAGGAGCATCCCATGAATGGGCCTCTTCTTGCTCCTGAATTCACCACTGTCTTGGCCACTATCTTTGGGTGTCTTTCTGACAGAGGCCTGATCCACTGTGGACAGAGGCTCAAATATCGGGACTTCCAGCTCTGTGTTCTAGACTAGAGCTTGGTGGGCTCAGACTCCAGGCGTCAAGCTCAGGGGCCAGAATTCTAGAACATTGAGGTATCCCCCTCTCCCCAGCAAATATAGCTTTATTGGTTTTCTGCCTTGATTTTATAGATAATACTTGCTTATTTGAATTTTTTGGAAACCATAAAAATAAAAATTCCTCCAGCCTGAGTTGGCCACTATTAAAATTTCTGTGACCACCCATTCACAAATCTCTCTTTCTTTTCCATTTGCATAAAAGTATTTCTATAAATCATTTAAAAATCACACTTTAAAAAGTCGTGGATACCTTTTGACAATGTGGATGTTGCATATCCCCCCTTCGGTCTCCTAACTTCTTACCCGAGCTGACTCTTCCCTAGCCCCGAATGGCCAACACGAACAACCTGGAGTGTAGCGTCATCGCTTTTTCCAGAACATGAGATTGTTGTGTGTTACCATCGTAGGATGAGCGCTGTCCACAGTTGCAGGAAGGTGGAGACCCTGGCTCAGTGTTTTTTATGTTCTGCACTTCTTAGAAAACTCTCCCAAGGATATCTGTGAAACTAATTCAAGACAGGGAGAAAACTACCATCAAACAGGTCTAAGTTGACCTAGTGAAGTCTTGGTGGAATCCTCCCACCTGCTCCTGGGACTCCTACCCAGCCCAGTCCTTGTTGTACTCGGGCCTTGGGGCCCTTGTTGACCTGGTTATAAACAGTCCCCTCATGTGTAGTCCCATCAGCAGCACCATCCCAAGGCCCAAGGTCACTTTCCTGATACAGCACTACAGCTGTAGGCTGTATCACCGCAGGGGGATGCTGGGAGAATGGTTCAAAGGACCCCTCTGCTTGATTTTTGCAACTTCCAGTGAGTCTACAGTTATTTGAAAATAACAAGTTAAGTCCGGGCACGGTGGCTCACGCCTTTAATCCTAGCACTCTGGGAGGCCTAGGCGGGAGGATCGCTTGAGCTCAGGAGTTCAAGGCCAGCCTGAGCAAGAGTGAGACCCTGTCTTTACGAAAAATAGAAAAATTAGTTGGGTTGGTGGAGAATCGCTTGAGCTTTTGAGGTTGCTGTGAGCTATGATGACGGCACTACACTCTAGCCGGGGTGACAGAGCAAGACTCTGTCTTAAAAAGAAAAAAAAAGGAAAGAAAAAGAAAAGAACAAGTTAGAAAATGTATGTGAGAAAAAAGCCTTTTTAAACAAAAATGCAATTTAAAAGAAAGCAGCCCCCACCTGACCCCAGAGGCTCAGGGAGGAGCGGGACCGTCTGAGCTAATGGCCCACGCGTGTTCCTTCCTGCTGCTCACAGCGCTGCTCTACCCGGGAGACAAGATCGTGTTCCAGGAGGACCAGGTGCGCCCGATCCGGCAGCCCGGAGGCTACTACTCTGACTGGAAGGTCTTCCCTCCGAACCTGGCTCTTCTCGGGTCCCAGGGCCTTAGACAGTCTGCGGCCAAGAGGACTGACAAGCTGAGTTTCAGACCCCTTCTCTCTGCCCTTTGCCGTATCCCATTGCTGTCCCTTGAGTGCGGGGGCTGGGATGCCGAAATACTTGGCGTGGCGTGTTGTGCCAGCGTCTGTGTCCCGACTGGTCACCATATACTGGCCAAGTCCCAAGTGTCACGCCACCACGTGTCTTAGGATCCTGGCCTCCTGGCCTCAGCTCCCACACAGCTGCCCTCCCAACCACGGTCCTACACAGTCGCAAGGTCTCTGGAAATATTATGAGGAGAGCCTTGTTAGAGATTTTGGGGGGGCGGGCCACAAATCACCACCCAGGTGTCAGGGGCCCTACAGAGGACAGAGGGGCAGCCCCTTTGCCGCCCTGCTGCCAACACATCCCTTCTCTGGCAAGAGGCAGGTTTGCAGCTCCTGGGAGGAGAAACGAACACTGCCCTGGGGCCTGTCCCTGACCCTCAGACCAACCTGAATCCCCTGTAAGCAAATGACCTCCTTTGGTGATCCAAAGCCTAGGACCACCAGATTTGGGTCAAGCAGCAGGTGGCAAGCCCTGGGCAGCATCAGTGGGTGACTGCAGAGGGAGGGGCCCAGCACCGGAGGAGGAGGGGCCAGCAGGCTGGAAACCACGAGGTGGGAGGGGCCGGGACCTGCCCCAGCACCCTAGACCTCTGCCAGCTGCTCACGGGGAGGGGGCCAGAACGCCTGGGTGGGACACAGCAGAGCCGAGTAGAGATCACACAGGCCTCGGGTTAAATGGACAAGGCACTTCTCTCTCTGAGCCTCAGCATCTTCATGTGTAAAAGGGACCCAACAAAGTGAGGATCAGGTGAGAAGTGCATGTAAACTTCTTAGCACAGACAGCGCGCACGCGCTGATTGCTGGTGTTTCACCCGCTCTGGTCAGAGCATTCTCAAGTGCAGCAGCAGCCGCAGGCCTGCAGGTGCGTCCTCAGCAGGAGCCAGGCTGGCGGAGCCCTGAGGGCCCTTCTGTTCCCTGTGGGACTGTCTCCCAGCCCCTAGGCCGCTGGCACCGATTCCTGAGCCAGGAAGTGGGTGGGAACCTGGGAAAGGGGTTTTTGTCCATGCTTGGGTAGGCCACAGCTATAAAGGAGAAGGAGAGGCCCCCTAGGTCAAGGAGAGACATTGGCTCTATCTTGCTACTCAGACAGGATTGGGAAAAAATGCTGTGATTGATGAGCGATGTCTGGCAGGCTCAAGGTTTGGGGGGTTAGTTTTCACCACCCTTGTCCTCAAGGCTGGGTTAGGCTCTGGCAGGGGAAGTGGGAGTCAGGGGCCCCAAAAGGATTCAGATTCAGTGGCTACTACTTATTGAACATGTTTCATAACTACCCTGGGAGGTCTCTGTTCTGGGCAATGAGAAAACTGAGGCCCAGAAAGGAGAAGCCAGCCAGCCAGGCGATGAGGCCAGGTCTGGCTGACCCAAGCCCACTGTGTGTTCCCCTGGAGCATGGAGACGCAGAGTCAGGACCCTACCCCAGGTAGAAGAAATTCTCTTTTCAGACCTCTGGTTTGAGACTTAGAAATGGGCCCACTCCTGTGGCCCCCCTGACCCACTCCCCAAGGCCCCATTCGCCTGGATTCCCCTCTCCTAACAAAATGCCTTTCTTTTCTCCACTAGGAAAATGCCAAAGAAAATCAAGAAAATGCACTTTAACGAGTTTGAGGAATTCACCAGGTCTGTGGCAATCATCTAACTCCAGAAGGAAGCAAGGAAGGAAGGTGGGAGGGGCGCTAGCCTCACCTTGGAGGGGGTCCCTGGGATTCTGCATGTCGCATCATGTGCCTAGCACAGCAGCTGGGCTCGGTGCCCTGACCTGAGGGGCAGTGAAACAACAGAGTGCCAGGAAGCATTGCTCTGAGGCTTTCCCTGTGTTAACTCACTTAAATCCTCTCAACAACCCTATGATGTTAGTCTTAGCATACCTGTATTACAGAAGAGGAAACTGAGGCCCAGACAGGTCAAAGTCACACATGTATTAAGTGGTGGAGTGGGGATTTGAACCCAGCTAGGCCAGCTCCAGGGGCTGCACTCCGAACACCACACTAAAATGCCTCCAGCTAACAGATGGTGCACGGTTAAGACTTCGGGTTTTAGAGGCAGCAGAGTGGGAGTCAAACCTGCGCCCAGCCGCTTGCTCACCGTGTTACAGCCTCTCTAGGCCTCTGGGTCCTCACTGGTGAGGTCGACAGGATAACAGAATCTGCCACATGGAACTGCAGGGAGGACTGAGGTACTGAGGTACTGAATACGGTGGTAAATCTCCATTTTGCTCACAGTTGGTGTGCTCTAGGGAGAAGGAGCCTGGGCCCCAGCCTGTCAGCTGACAATTTTCCTTCTGTCTTCTGATTTTCTAGGAAGCTGAAGGTGAAGAGGCCCAGTGGTCTGCAGCGAACCCACCCCAATTCCTTCTGGCCGGGGCACCTTCTGGATAAGCTGTATCTCTACCTGCCCACCGTGGCCACTGACCGGAGCCTGGCGCTCTTCAGTTGTATCCACCCCCAGCCCCATGTCTACCCAGCCACCTACCACCCTGACCACTGGTGGTCCCTTAGGGAGACAAGCTACATGACCCGTGCCCACTACGATGCTGCCAAGGTCTACTACATCAACTAGAGTGGCCCAGGTGCTACTGGACCCAGCCATCCTGGGCCAGGGGCCAGTGTGGCAAGCAGCCCAGGCCATAGACACAGGAGTGTCAAAGAACTAGACAAAAATCCTTTCAATGGAATGGCCTAGGGCCAGCTCCTTCTGGACCCAAAGTGTCCGGTTTCTCAGAGGATAGATGTGTCTAGGGAAAAACGTGCCGTTTTTGGACTGTTTTCTTCCCCTGAACTTTGCCCTTTTGAAATAAAGCAGGTTGGAGTTTTTCTCATATCAGCTGTGACTCAGTTGATGTGATTTCTTGCTGAGGAACTGTGTCCAGAAGGGAGTTTGGAAAGCTTGAGCCTGGGGGGTGGGGGGTTATACAGCAGGCACATTCCCTGGGATATTGACAGGGATGCCTCCATGGCACCTCCAGCCTCTTGTCCTGGGACCTCAGTGCCCATGGGGAGGCAGCAGGCATTGTGGGTACCCCTGTGCCCTCCTCTGTGAAATGAGGTGGCAGCATGTCTTTTACCCCTCAAAGACTGAGCCATTGGGTACTGCTTCCAGATCTCTTAGGTCTTTGGACTGAAGGCATGCTCTCTGGTTCATGGGTCCTCCTTATTAATCCACTGAGCCTGTCAAGACCTTTTCCTTCATGGCTTGCATCATGCAAGCTGCCATTAGCTACGTGCTTCCACGCGCTGCATCCCATCTGACTACACACAGCGTGTAGGACCAGCATGACTCATGAGGTGTGGAATAGCCACAGACACAGCAGGGTTCTAGTCCCAATCCTTCCACTTTCCAGCTGTGTGACCTCAGACAAGACATTTCACTTCTCTGGGTCTCCTCCAACACCCCTTCACAGCCCAAATCTCACCATGGAGTTGTCAACACACCCTTCTCACCTTTCATTAAGTCATCAACACAATCCAGTTTACCTTCTATCCCCATCTCACCCCTGGAACTACTGTCGAGATCACCAGTGACATCCGTATTGTGTTTGAGTTGTGGAATCAAGGGTTTTTTTATTTATCCTGAAATTTTATTTTCACAATAATTTTAAAAACAAAAGCTAAGCAAAACGAATCAAGAACAACAATTTTAAGAACTAGTCTGTTTAGCCTCATGGTTAGAAGTGTGGAGTGTGAGGCCGGCGGGGTGGCTCATAGTTGTAATCCTAGCACTCTGGGAGGGCAAGGCGGGAGGATCGCTTAAGGTCAGGAGTTTGAGACCAGCCTGAGCAAGAGCGAGACCCCCGTCTCTACAAAAAATAGAAAAAATTAACTGGGCATGGTGGCACGTGCCTGTACTCCCAACCACCTGGGAGGCTGAGGCAGGAGGATCCCTTGAGCCCAGAAGTTTGAGGTTGCTGTGAGCTGGGCTGACACCACTGCACTCTAGCCCAGGCAACAGAGGGAGACTCTGTCTCAGAAAAAAAAAAAAAAAAAAAAAAAGGTGTGGAGTCGAATCCCCAAAATTCACTTTCCACGTATGTACAATGGAGAGAATAATAGAACTTCCTTATAGAATTGTGGTAAGCATAGTAACTCCCATTGAATGTTAGCTGTTGCAGTCTCATTAGTATTTACTATATAAATTCACGCGAGGGTATTATTAGGAAGTCTATGTTTTGTTTCCTCCTGGCCACTAAGAGGCGCACTTCCGGGTAGAAAAAAGACGGGCGGAAACAGTCCAAAAGCTGGATTCGGCTTCAACTTCTGGCGGAAGTAGTCCTCCTCCCCAGGTCTTAGCTTAGAAAGAATTCCAAATTTCTACGTAGTCCCAAAGGCAGGTAAGACAAATTTTCAGATTTATTCCTATATATTAATTTCTAATAAAACACAGGTATACTCAGCATTTTTTGCAGCATTATTTCTCTTGTCTATTTTCTTTGAAGGACCTGGAGCCGGAAGTCCTCATCTTTTCCCTGCCAGGATCCTAGAGGTTACTTCCCATGAGCCCTTGGCGCACCACCTTCCGCTCTCTCTTCTTGGCGCTGCCTACGGAGGTGGCAGCCATCTCCTATACGGTGAGTCTTAATCGTGGGCCATCCGCAATTCTGCGGTCTTCATCGGGTCCCTTTACACCCTTCGTGAGGGGGCCTCTCCTTCCGCGAGGTCGCCTCTGTGGGCATTGTCGTTGCCGGCTTGCCGGAGCATGTACAGGAACGGCGAAGCGGCCCGGGCGGTGATGGGGCTTTGCCTCCCAGGGCCGCTTGCCCTCCTGCAGAGGCTGCCTGGGGTCAGGTCAGTCAGAGCTGCAGAAGGCTTGTTTGATCCCTGGCGGCGCTGGGTGCTAACTGGGGCCAGACTACGGGGCTCCGCGGGGCTGTAGAACGTCCAGAGCTGTCTCGGCTTGACAGCCCCTGAGCTGGGATCCGTGGGTCGCCCCCGTCACGATTGTCTGCCCACGTGTATTTCACTGCTGCATCCGACGCTCCTTCCCCTCCAGTCTCTGGCCCTCGGACTGCCGCTGCGGAACCGCAAAAAAAAAAAAATTGTGTAGTCCGCTCTTTCAGTTGTTAACAGAAATTCTGGTAGTGAGTTAGGATCTCTGGGAATATGAAGATGAAAATGCCCCTTTGCCTTTGAGGATGTCATGGTTCCAGTGGGTACAGTCGTTATTGAGTATGTGGTCCGTTGAGTACCTACTGTGTGCCAAGCAAAAAAGGCAGATTGATGGCTGTGAAGAGAAGAAAGAGGGTGCTGCAGTAGGAAAAAAAAATAAGTGGCTGGGAGAACTACACTGAAGCAGGTATATGTTGATTCTCGAACATCTCCAGGTAGAGCAGTAAGTTTAAAGGTTGGCGGCATTTTAGAATCACATCATGGTTTTGTGTATATTTTGAGGGTACTGCAGAGCCGCAGCAACCTAGGGGAATTATAAGTTATGTTTATTGAACGTGTACTTTATGACAGGCCCTGTGCAAGCGTTCAGCATGCAGTGTCATGCTCCGTTTTACAGGTGGGAAAACTGCGACTCAGGTTCAAGTAGATTGGCCAAGGCCTGTACAGCTAAGTGGACTGTGTAGGTGTTGGGGCACTTCGTGGGGTGGGATTTGCTGCCCCTTGGCAAACTGAGAAGGTCTTGGGGTCAGTTTTGTTTTAGGTCAGCTGTTGGAGTCTTTCTTGGGCTCTGACTGGGTGAGGTGACCCCTGACCTCCTGGGATCGCGTCTGGAGAGTGGCTAGTATTCTGCCAGCTTCGGAAACAGGAGGGAAAGCAAGCCTAGCAGAGGTACCCATTCCATTCCCAGCTTGTTCGGTAGCTGGTGATTGGAAGACACTCTGCAACAAGTGTGCAAGCCCTGGGCAGGAAAGCCTCCTTCCAGGATTCTTCTTTAACTGGGTCTGCTTCTTTCTTAAAGGCATCATGGCCGCCCTCAGACCCCTTGTGAAGCCCAAGATCGTCAAAAAGAGGACCAAGAAGTTTATCCGGCACCAGTCAGACCGCTATGTCAAAATCAAGGTACATGGTCCTGGGATGGAGATGGGTGTTGGGGTTAAGAAAAGCGTTCCTAACAGGCTGTCGTGTTTCTGACATCTCCTGGATGGAGGATTATCTTTGACAGGTGAACTGCTTTGTGGTAGGTGGAAGAGCTCTCTGTAGAAAGCCAGGTCTCCCTGAATGTGCCTTACTGGTACTCAGTCTCTTGATGCATAAATTGAAATTTAAATGAAAAGGGATGCTTGGCTGTTTCAGTGGGTTTGGAGGGCTTTGTATTTGAATCATGTAGTTCAGGTGGCCTTAAGACATCAGGAGAAGTAGATTATTCTTTCTTATAGATAAGGAAAGTCAGGTCTTGAGAACAGTGTCTAAACCCATCTCTTCATATTACTATATACATAATCCCTTCACATCCATCAGTATCTTGCTTCACTGTTGCTTAGGAGTGTGAACAGGGGTCTAGATTCCTAGGGGTTAAAGCCAGGAGTTACTGTTTGTGCCCCCAACCACCACCACCAAAAAGCATATAAATAGTGAAGGCCAGGCATGGTGGCTCACACCTTTAATCCTAGCACTGTGGGAGGCTGAGGCGGGAGGATCGCTTGAGGTCAGGAGTTCGAGACCATCCTGAGCAAGACCCCTTCTCTACTAAAAATAGAAAAAAATTAGCCAGGCATGGTGGCGCGAGCCTGTAGTCCCAGCTACTCAGGAGGCTGAGGCAAGAGAATAGCTTGAGCTCAGGAGTTTGAGGTTGCTGTGAGCTGGGCTGACGCCATGGCACTCTACTCAGGGCAACAGAGTGAGACTATGTCTCAAAAAGAAAAATAATGAAGTGTGATGGCTCACTCCTGTAATTCTAGCACTTTGGGAGGCCCAGGTAGGAGGATTGCTTGAGATCAGGAGTTCAAAACCAGCCTGAACAGGAGCAAAACCCCATCTCTACAAAAAAAAAAAATAGAAAAATTAGCTGGGTGTCATTGCATATACCTATAATCTCAGCTACTCGGAGGCTGAGGCATGAGGATCACTTGAGCCCAGGAGTTTGAGGTTGCAGTGAGCTATGATGAAGCAACTGCCCTCTAGCTAGGGCGACAGAGACAGATCCTGTAAAAAAAAAAAAAAAAAAAACCTGAAATAATGAAGTCCCATCACCCAAAGACAACTACTGTTTGGTATATTTGCTTTTCATGTGTTGTTTTCTTCCCTCCCCAAAAGGAAGAGTTGGCAGTCTGCACAGACACTGACCCACCTGTGTGTTATTTCTTTCAGCGTAACTGGCGGAAACCCAGAGGTATTGACAACAGGGTTCGGAGAAGATTCAAGGGCCAGATCTTGATGCCCAACATTGGTTATGGGAGCAACAAGAAAACAAAGCACATGCTGCCCAGTGGTTTCCGCAAGTTCCTGGTCCACAACGTCAAGGAGCTGGAAGTGTTGCTGATGTGCAACAAGTGAGTTGGGTCCCACCTCTGGGTTCAGGGGTCAGAAGTTTGTGAACATTTCTGACCAGAATTCCAGATCCTCTGGGATGCTTTTGGACTTGTACGGTTTCTGAGGAAATCTGAAGTTTCTTGCAGAAGTTGAGAGAATGCTCATTGGGGAATTCAAAATGTTTCCTTTGCTGGAGAGAGGAGAGGCTTTTTCCTCAAGTGTAGAGACCCAAGACAAAAAAGGACTTTGCTTGACACTGAAGTGTCTTTTTGGCGGTCATGTCCAGGATGTTGCTTTATTTGTGAGGGGGCAGGGGGAAGATCAAACATAGCCTCACACCTCAAAGGGCACTTTATTCTCCACACTGCTAAGGGGTATGTCCAGAACGCCATGGGAACAGAGGAGTTGCTACCTGACTGGGGCAGGAGGCCTTTAGAGCCAAGTGTGAACTAAGTGGAGAAAGGGAAGACTTTGCAGGCAGAATGCTTACAGAGGGGCAGAGATGGAAGAGCGTGTGGAGGGTTCACAGAGCATTAGCTCTGGGTGTTTCGAGCAAGTTAGACACTTGGTGACTGTTGTGTGTAAGAGACTTGGTAATCTGCTTTGGCTAAAACTAGGGCAGTGGAATGAAAAGACTTAAAAGATTTCTCGTGGGAACTTTGTATGAGTCTGGATTGGAAGGAATGATATTTTTTGGTTAAGTAGAGGGCAGTTTATTTTCTTCCCTTCCTGGTAAATGGAAGCCAGAAAGCTGGATTTTCCTAAGAACATGCAGAGAGCGTGACTAGTAATGTTTGTGTATGTGCATGTTGATGAAGATCTTTTATTTACAGTGGTTGTAGACACAATAATAAAAATGAACAAAACCAGTATTCTGACTTTGTTGCCTTCCAAGATTGGAAATTTAACCAGGCATCGAAACTCTGGAAACTTTTAGAAGGGATGAATGTAGGAATTAATGGTGGATGCCCAAACCACAGTAAGTTTTGGCAGTTTATGGGCAATTGGATTGTGAAAGACAGATACAACTCAGTACCTGTTACGTAGCCACCATGATTAGTCATGTGCGGTGCAGATGTTGCCGGTTGCCATATATTTTTAAGGGCAGCTTAGTGTTTTTAAGATCCGTAGAAGTACTCTGTATCTATGACCTTTGATCTACAAGTTCCATTTTAGGGCATTTATCCTTAAAGCATTGAAAAGGCAAGGAAACTAAATTTGGTTATTGCAGCAATAACCAATTGGAAACAACTGAAAATGTAATTAGTGAACGGTAGAGTACTTGATGGAATGTTGTGTGTCCAAAGTGACTGGTGTGTAGCAGCATGGAAAAGGGCCAAGTGGGTGGGCGCATTTAAAGTGGTAGGTACACTCGGTCCTTACCAAATAAGCAGATAGTAAGGATGAGGGGTTTTTGAAAAAGGACAACAGATTGAAAAGTGTAATACAACCTAAGTCTCATAGAAACATTTTAAAATATAGCTGCTTTATATTTGAGTGGACTTCTATATAAAACAAAAATTCTTTGTCTGGATTTGCTCCCGTCTTGTTAAGGTTATTTTCCTGCCGGTTCAAGAACTGTATGCCCAATGTCTCATTTAATCACTCCTTACAGTCCTCTCTGTGCTGAAGCTGCTTTAGGGGTGAAATGTCTGTTCTTAACCCACTGTTGGATGGCTTCATAAATCACCTCATTAGGCCAGTCGGCTACCAAACTGGGGCATGGTTTAACTGCCTCTTAAAAGGTGTAAGGAAGGAGTTAGAACACAGCCTAGCACACCAGTACTCAGGAAATAGGTGTTGCTTCTCTTGAATTGTATCCTCAGCAGTCAAGCTGGGAGCCCTTGGCTCAAGTCAGACAGCTGGACTCTGCTCTTGGTCTCTGCAGTTACAAAACTTTTCATGGGCAATCCAAGCACCCCAAGACTGAGGGAGATCCTTTGAACCTGGAGTGTGGGCATGGCTTCATCCTGGCCCCCTGGCCCCCGCCCGTTTCTTGCTGTGACTTGGAAATTCATGTCCTTTATGGGCCATGGTTTCCTCATCTGTAAAATGGAGGTTAATACCTGGATTACAAGGCTGCTGTGAGGATTAAATGAGAAGGGACAAGGAGAGTGCTTTGTAAATGAAAGCCTTCTTGTCACTACCAGGGAGCACCGTTACCGTGGCATTGGGAGTTGGGGTGGGGTGTGGGGGCCTTGCACTGCAGCAGCCATTTATCAAGCAGCCCTCTTTGCTTGGTGGTAAAGTGACCCAAACCATTGCCTTCCTGGTGGAATTTTCTAAGTGTGTTTTCAGGACTGTCTTGCTCCTTACCCACTCACTTGATTCTCTTCCAGATCCTACTGTGCGGAGATTGCTCATAATGTTTCCTCCAAGAACCGCAAAGCCATTGTGGAAAGAGCAGCCCAGTTGGCCATCAGAGTCACCAATCCCAATGCCAGGCTGCGCAGTGAAGAAAATGAATAGACAGCGCATGTGCACGTTTTATTTGTGTTTAAATAAAACCATAAAAACTGCCACCTGGCATTTTCCTTCCTTTCAGTCTTCAGATTCTTTACCAACTTTGACAGCTTGTCACAGAGATTGTTCTTTTGCCTGTTAAAACCCTTTGGAATCTTCCATTTGGGAGGGGTTTGAAAAGAACATTAGATCCTTGAACCGGGAACATGGCCTCAGGCACCCAAAACTACTAGTCTTGGTCAGCTCCAGTTGGGGCTGGGGACGAGGGGGAACAACTTGGCCCCCACACCAAGGTGGGCTCTGACACACTTGATTGAAGACGCTTGTGGCTCCCGAGCGATAGGTGGTCTTCTTACCCTCGCTTTGTAAAGTTGGGTGACAGCCCATGTGGTTCTTGTGAGAATTGAGAAAATGTGCATGAAAACATCCAGATGAATTTATTATGCCCTTAAATTCTTATGGGATTCCTAAATAGCATCATATAACTATCTGTCCCAAAATATACAACAGGATGATGCACAAATTGTTCTTTTATATGATCTGCCTTGGTTATTGGAAGATTGCTCTTTCCCTTATATAATCCCTTTCCCAGTTGCTTCCTTCAGGCATAATTTTCCCAAGATGTGGGGTCTTTCTAACTGGTGATAATTAGGCCTTTTGATGGATACTCAGATTTGATTTTTTTAGACATGAGTTTTGCTAGGTTGCCCAGGCTGGCCTTGAACTCATGGGCTCAAGTGATCCTCCTGCCTCAGCCTCCTGAGTAGCTGGGACTATAGGCACATGCCACTATGTCCGGCTAAGTTTTTTTAAGAGAGAGGGTCTCACTATGTTGCGCAGGCTGGAGTACTCCAAATTAACATGACTGAGTTCCCTTTTTAACTACAGCCCTAAACCTTCCTTAGACAATAACAGCTAGAATTTAGCATCGTCGTTCTAATTAAAAGGTTGTGATTCTACTTTTCCATTAATGGTATTAAGTGGTAGTCTAAGTCACAGGGGATGTGGTGTATGGTATTTGTTAGTAACAAGAATAAAGTGCTTACGGGATGTTTCTCTCTAACCGTCCTGGTCAACCCAGCAGAAATACTGCACTGGCCACAGTAGTACTGGGCATGCTCGTCACAACTGGACTTAAGTCTGGTCATTCCATCAGATAAACATCTTACAGGCTGTCTGTCTTGTTCAAAACCTAGTCTTAATTGTGGAATGAATTGGTCATTTTTCAGGATTTCTTTAAATTGACTTGGAGGTATATTGAAGATAGTGGTCTAGTTATTGGGGATAGGAATTATGTAGAGAAAATGTAAATTTAGGATCTATTCTTTATTAACCTGGAATATCACAGAAAATACTTTGGCCTGTCACTTGTATTTCTGTGTCTTCAATACTAAAAACTAGAAATGACATTTGAAACCTCTCTCAGGACAAACCAACTGGTTAAGCCTGAGTGGTGACAAAAGGTTTCATTCCCTAATTTACTAGTGTTTTTTCTGTTTTTAAAATTTAAAAATGCTTTATTTAACTCCATATATCTAAATTATCATTTTAAGATCTCAATATAAAAATTGAGATCTTTTACGTTTTTTTCTAGTGTTTAAAATCCAGTGCAATTTTTGTACATAATAGTGTATCTCAAGTGCTCAATTGCCATATATGGGCAGAGCAATTTTAGATTTGTTTCCCTTTCACATTCCAATTTACTATCAATAGTATTTTGAAATTAGAAATTAAACATTAGGTCCAAGCCTGTCCAGTTCCCTACCCCATCTGTTCTCCCTGTAAAAAACCCCTTAACATCTTCCGAATTTCCGATTCATCACTGCCAATTAGAAATGAAGCATTTGGTTTTTAAAATGTGAATAACTCAAGAATCTGAGGCTTTTTGAGATGCCCAGCCAGGGCCCTAACTCCTGGCATTGCAGAGTCCAGATCAAATGCACTGAAGAAATGGGATGGTGGGGAGGGTTCTGCTGCCTCCTAACCTCTCACAGCGTCACGACCTATTTCTAAGTACTAGTTTGTGAAGCAGGGACTCCCCTGTTTGAAGGAACCAGACTATGGAGGGGTACAGCGTGAAGAGTCACTGGAAAATTCTCTGTTTCTTTGGATGACTGTCCTGAGTTAAAGGGCCCAACTGTTGGCAGCCTCGCAGCTTGGGCTGGGGGCCTGTGAGTTTGGGTCCCTGGGGAAGGCACTGTAAGCCCTGACCAGGAGCAGGAGGGCCCCCAGTGAGATGATGGAAGGGCCAAAGTAGAAGCCTAAGGCCTGTGATGGTGCCTGTGATGGTGGGAGGGTGAGGCCTCGGGCTTGGCCGGGCTCCTTTTAAGTAAGGGCCCACCTGGGCACTGGAGGAGGACTAGCTGAGCTCCATCGAGTCCATGCTGGGGGCTGAAGCAGAATCCTTCTGGATGCTTTCAAAGAGGGTGGCAAGTTCAGGGTTGGATCGGATTTGGGAGGAGAAGTCGGCCATGATGGGGCTTTTCCCCACCTCCGGGATGGTCAGCAGGGCGGCCACCGCCCTCATCGCAGAGCGCTTCAGTTCATCTTGCTTCTCAAACTCCTGCTTCACAGAACCAGCTTTGACCTAAAGTGGGAAACAATGAAAGAAGCGGCTGTCCTTTGTTGAGCCTGGCCTGCACCACCACGTCCTCGCTGGTCTTTGGCTTCCTCTCTGCCCTCTGTGGTCTTCCCCACCTGAAATCCCAGCCCACACCTCCCCTGCTCCAAGGTCTCCAGAGCTATTTCTTCAACTCTGCCTCTGGGCTTTCACACTGGCTGGTGGTTTCTTTGCCATTCAAATCAGCTTCAGTGTTGCCTGCAGGGCTTCTGCCCAGACAATCTAAATAGCTCACCTTTATTTTTGTTAAAGGCCAGTGGTGGCTCACACCTGTAATCCCAGCACTTTGGGAGGCCAAGTTGGAGGACTGCTTGAGGCCAGGAGTTCAAGACCAGCCTGGGCAACACAGTGAGCCCGCATCTCAACAAAAAATAGAACAATTAGCCAGGCATGGTGGCATGCACTTGAAGATTGCTTAAGCCCAGGAGTTCAAGGCTGCAGTGAGATATGATCACTACCCCTGTGCTCCAGCCCAGGTGACAGACTAAAAAATATTAAAAAATAATAATAAAAAATAATTTGATAGAGACTAGTACTGTATTCGCTTAGTTATCTCCTCCCACGGACAGCAGGGAATCCAGCCTATACTTACTGTGCATAAAAGTGGCTCTCGGTACCATGGACTAGACTGAATAGAGAGTGATAGTCTTCTAGCGGCCTCTTCCCACACTCGTCCCTGCCCTGCAATCCCTTCCACAGACGGAGCTGCGGAGCAAACATCCGCAGCTGCCTCCTGTGGCTCTGCCCCCAAGAGCTGTGCTTCAGGTAGTCACTTCCGTGCGTCTCCTTTCCCTATTTAAATAAGAGCCTCCTTTTCATAGGGTTGCTATGAGAATTAAATGACTGAACACAGGTCCACACTCTCTTCTCTGAAACCCTCGGGGCCAGATGTGCTTTGGGAATCCAGGATTCCAAAAGCATCATGTTATTAGAAAGGTACTACTGTGCAGATAACATTAATACCCTGTAGTCGGTACATTAATATTTTTCCCACTAACCGTATGCAAAATATGTAAGTATTGTGAGTAGTACAGCTGTCCCTTGGTATCTGAAGGGGATGGGTGCCAGGACTCCCGAGGACACCAGAATCTGTGGATGCTCAAATCCCTGATGTAAAATGGGACAGTATTTGCTCATAACATCCTCCTGTATATTTTAAATCATCTCTAGATTACTTATAATCCCTAGGACAAGGTAAATGCTATGGAAATAGTTGGTTATACTGTATTGTTTTATTTCAATTTTTAAATTGTATTGTTATTTTTTATTGCTTTTTTTTCAAATATCTTCAATCTACAGTTGATTCTGCAGATGTGGAACCCACAGATATGGAGGGCCAACTATATCATAAAAGGGAATTAAAGATCATTGCCTCATGCCAGTTCAAATCAAGTTTTGTTGTCAACTAAGTTACTAAAAAGATTTTGGTTTTCAGAGCTTGGTAGGTTTCAGAATCATGGATGAGTGCCCAGTGCCCGACGAGCAGCATCCTCTGTGTGGCCAGATGGAGTGGCTTCTGTGAGATCTCAGAATAAAGCTTCTCAAACAGTGGTGCTCTAGCACCCCTTGTATTGTCCTGGATAGAGCTGGAGCCCATTCTACTAAGCGAAGTATCCCAAGAGTGGAAACACAAGCACCACATGGACTCACCATCAAATTGGTATTAACTGATCAACACTTGTGTGCACATATAGTAATAACATTCATTGCGTGTCGGGCAGATGGGACGGAGGAGGAGGGGATGGGTATATACACACCTAATGGGTGTGATACACACCATCTGGGGGATGGACACGCTTTAAGCCCTGACTTGGGTGGGGCAAGGGCGATACAGGTAACCTAAACATTTGTACCCCCATAATATGTGGAAATAAAAAAAAAAGAAAAATCCCAGCTCAACAAAAAAGAATAAAGCTTCTCTTGCCATCTTGGCCGACTGCAAGAACATTCTGATGCTGCAACACCATTTACAGCTTCCCTCTTGTGAACTGGGACTTTTCTTGATGCCATACAGCTAAAAGAAAACTAGAAATGATTTGGCCACTGAGACTGTGAAGACTTCAGTGGCCCTGCAGAATCATCGGGGTTTTTGATTGACTTGATACTAAGCATATGTTAAAAATTTAGACTTACAAGGCAAGTTTCTAATAATAAATTACCAATTTTAATGTTTTATACACATAAGATTGCATTGTTTTTGCAGAAAAGGTTTTACTACTGGGAAATCACCACTCTATGGGTGTCTCTTCTCTTTATGCTCCAATCTAAAATGCTCTGCCCTTTTTGGTTAATCCCTTGCAGAACCCAAATTTGCTCTTTCATTCACTAGGTGTTTCCTGGGTACCCCCTGGTGTGCCAGGCTCTGTTCCCAACACTGCAGCTTTCCCTGAGGCATTCAGTCCTGGATCCCTTGCCCAGACCTTTAAGGCACTCCACTCCAGCAGGACTTTGCCTTAGAGCAGCCAACCACAAGAGTCTGACCCAGCTTTCCGACCAGGATGTGAGCAGATTGACAGTAGGGAAGCTATCGTGTTCAAAAATCCCAAGGACCTTGGACATGGCCTGGCACCCAGGAAGTGTTTAATAAATGAAAGAAAGAAAAAGAGCTGGGTTTGAATCCAGCTCTGCAATTTACTAGCTGTGTGGCCTTGGCCAATAAGAACCTCCTGGAGCCTCTGTTCCTCCCGTATACCACGGTAAGAATAAGAAGTACTTCATGGAGAAAAGAGAATGATTAAATGAAGCTCTTCACACAGCAGCGGCACTACAAGGGGTTCTCGGTGAGCGGTAACTGAATGACCTGCAGAGGATCCAGCAGGTGCTCCGGGGCCTGGGCAAGGGGCTTACCTTGGTGGTGCAGGTGGCCCTGAGTGGCTCAATAAGCCGGTCCACCCTCTGCAGGACGGGCGCAGGACACAGGGTAGCCAGCCGGGCAAGCATGATGAAAGTCAGCATCTGCCCAGGAGGAAGGAGACAGAGTTCTCCGTGAGATGGCACAGGAGCAAAAGGAGCAGGCTGGCCCGTGGGAGGAGCAGGGGCTCCGCCCACCACACCCGGAGCCCAAGTTCAGACTACGGCAGAGTCCCCCCAGGGCCCTGCCTGGCTGTCGCCCTGTCCGGGCCTGTTTCCTCATGTATAAAATGCGAATGGTAATACTTCCTCTGCCAACTACGCTTGGCTAATCTGAGGAGGATCGGATAGGAAGAGGCACGGAGGTGGGGTGGGGGTGGTTCTCAAGCTTGGAGGCCCACGGGGTCGAGTGGAGAGGGCCAGCTGGGGACTGCTGGGCTCAGTGGATTGTGGCTACGTGGGAACGTGGGATGTGGCCCAGGGCCACTGGATTGTTTTCGAAAGAAACCATGATTTTCATGTAAAATCTCTCCATTTTTAAACATTGGCATCTGATTTCAAAACAAAACAAAAACTGTGAGCCAACTAAACTCAGCTTGAAAATGGGTCAAATCCCCACAAAGGATCCTCACACAGCATAAAGGGTAGGTGCCTGAAATACACACGTCCTCCCCATCCCCACCCGCCCTGCCCTGACCCCTACACCCCACGGCAGAGGAGGCTGGGCCCACAGTAGCAAGGAGCCTGGTGCTGGCTTCGCCAGTGATGGCTCTCGGCTCCTCCCCTTCCCAACTGTGCCCTCGAAAATGCACAAGCAACTTAAGCGTGGAATGGTGACCTCGATGGAAATGGGAATTCCTGCAGCCATGAAAGGCGACAGTGAGCACTGATGCATACTGACGAGGACAGAACCACATACAGTAAAGACAAGGTCAAAGATCAGGGGACAAAACAGCACAAGTAGTGTGATCTCCTCTCTGTAACACATCTCACACACTCACTGCCGAGGCTCTGAGAGCAGGAAGCCTGCCTGCCACGCTGACCTCGGGTGTTGGCACTCATTAGTGTTGCCCGACTAACGGGTGAGTGTTTGTGTGCACAACCCAGGGAACACTGGGATTACAACAGGTCTCTCTAGGTGGAGGGAAGTTTTGGGGTGATTATTATTTATGTCTTTATTTGCTTTTTTTGTGTGTGAATCTTTTGAAACGAGCAGGTATTACTTTTGATTACTTTGTATTGGTTTTTCATCATAAAAGTGATTTGCTCTTTCGCGTCCTCACTTCCAAGATGAAAAGGAAAGAAGGAACAACGGTCGTACCAAAAGGGGCCATGGCCATGTGCAACCTATTCACTGTACAGACTGTGCCGGATGCGTGCATAGGGACAACGCTATTAAGAAGTGCATCATTCGGAACATACTGGAGGTTGCAGCCAACACGGACTTTTCTGAAGCGAGTATCTTGGGTCCTACGTGCTTCCCAAGCTGTATGTGAAGCCACGCTGTTGCGTGCGGTGTGCCACGCGTAGCAAGGCAGTCAGGAACTGTCCTCGGGAAGCTGGCGAGGACAGAACTCCCCCACCCGACTTAGACCTGCAGATGCTGCCCCACGACCCCCACCAAAGCCCATGTGAGGAGCTGAGTCCTTGAGGACTGAAGAAATACTATCCTTTGGAAAAAAATAAAATGGAAATTATACTTAAAAACAAAAGTGATTCATGCTTACAGTATATATTTTAAAAAGAGGCAGTATGGTGGTTCCTCAAAAAATTAAACACAGGATTATGATACGATCCAGCAAGTCTACTTCTGGGTATATACTTAAAAGATTTGAAAGCAGGAATTCAAAAGGATATTTGCACACCTATGTTCACCGCGGCATTACTAATGACAGCCAGAAGGTGGGAGCACCCAAATGTCCTTCGACAGGTGAATGGATAAACGAAACGTGGTCTGTCCATACAATGGATGTTATTCAGCCTTAAAAAGGAAGGCGATTCTGACACCTGCTGCGACATGGATGAACCTTGAGGACTTTATGCTAAGTGAAACAAGTCAGTCACAAAACGACAAATAAATACCGTATGATTCCACTTACAAGAGGTTCCTACAGTAGTCAAATTCACAGAGCACAGTGTTTAACAGGGACAGAGTTTCAGTCTGGCGGATGCAAAGAGTTCTGGAGAAGGATGTTGGTGATTGTTGCACAACAGTGTGAACGTATTTAATGCCACCGAACACACTTAAAAATGGTGACAGTGGTAAATTTTGTGTTATGTATATTTACCATAATAAAAAAGGATTACTATTATACATGTGAATAAACTTTTAAATTTTTAAAAATGATACAGAAGGATATAAAATGAAGAAACCTAAGTCTCCTCACTGCCCCACCAGCCCAGCCTCGCTCCCTCAGGTAACAAAATGGCCCAAACTTCCAGAACTAGTTCTTGTCACTCAACAGTGGGGCTTGGCGCTGTTTCGTGTCAGTACCTGAAGAGACCCAGCTCACTTTTTAACGCTGCTAGTACCCGGCAGCTACAGGTACCCCGTCCACCTAGCCTTTCTCCACAGCTGGGTATGTAGGTAGCTGCCAGCTTTTCCTGATTCCCAGGAGGCTGTGAAGAATCATCTTGTACATAAAACTCAGAACGCGTGTCAGCCAACCCAGAGGCTTTGCATGTGGGTCAAATGAGATGAGATGAAATTGCTCGGTCAAGGGGTCAAAGGTCAAAATGTCTGGGGATTTAAAATTTTTCTAGTTACTGCCAAGCCGTCCTCCGGTGTACACTGCCACCGAAGGGCTTTCAGACATGGGTCCATTTTCTTATCAGAAAACAACATGCAGCTATTTTCAGAGGGGTCCTGGAGTAGGGAGCAGGGACAAACAAGCACAGGCCCAGTGGTGCCTGGCTGTCCCTTGGTACGGGGTGGGCATGGGTCTGGCAGGGGACTCAGTCCTACCCGGATGTCATAGTGGTCCTTCAGCCCATCCTCCACGTGGTTCAGGAACTCACAGATGTCCAGCTGGCCCAGGCAGCTCTCGAGCAGCGAGTACATGCACTCGAAAGCCGCCTTCCGCACGTCCAGCCCGTCGTCCACCGTGTGCTTAAAGGGCCCCATCTCCACCTATGGGAGGGAAAGATGATGAAAGCGTGGGGGGTGTGGCCGCCGGGCGTAAGAACACCTCTCCTAGTTCCTGCTACAAACCCTGCACCTCTGTCCAGCACTGTGTTGAACCCCGGATCGTGCCTTACACGCTCAAGTCTCCATGCCTTTGCTCAGCCTGCACGGCCCTTTCCGCCAGGTGACAACGGCAGCAGTAACGATTACCGTCTGCGTGCCGGGCACCGCGCTCGACGTCTTACTCAAGCACCGCAACCGCCTTCGGAGGCAGATGTTATTATCAACTAAGGCTCGGACAGCTTAATTAACTTGCCCAAGGACACACTGCTACTAAGAGGCTGAACAGGATTAAAGAGCCAGGTCTGTCTGAAGCTTTTAACCAGGAGGCTTTGTTCTGAATGGTAAACTCCTTTTCACTACTCAAAGCCCAGCTCAAATGCCCCCTCTTTCGGGAAACTTTTCCAAGACGTCTAAATAGAGTTGCATCTCCTCGGTGTGGCCAGATGGTTCAGGCCTTTTTATTACATTGTGTGGTAACTTAGCTGTTAAATCACCTTTAGTCTCTCCCCTTAAATAAATCCTTACTTCAGCAAGTGGGCTCTAAATATGTTAAATCCAGATGCTCCTCGACTTACAATGGAGTTACATCCCAATAAACCCATCATAAGGTGAAAACACCGTAAGTTGAAAGTGTGTATTCAACTTCCAGTATTTGCAATTTGTGATGGGTTTATCTGGACACAACCCCATCGTAAGCCAAGGAGCATACTGAATGCCCATCACTTTTGCACCCCCATGAAGCTGGAAAATAGTAAGTCAAGCCACTGTAAGTTGGGCACTGTCTGCAATCAGCAGAGTGGGCATCTGTCTCCTTTGGGAGGCCATGATAAGCTCTTTGGAAGCAGAATCCGCGTCTGGTCCAACTCTTGAGTGTGGGAGCGTGGGCCCAGTGCAGGCGCTCGGCGAACACCCGCTGCAAGCCGGCATCTCCCGAGAGCCGGCCATGCGCCAGGAGCATCCTGGGCACTGACGGGACGTACCTCGTTGGATCTCTGCAGCACCCTCACAGTGCAGACATGATTATTGTCTTCGTGTTGCTCAGAGAGAATTAGGCTGCCCTGGCATGGGTCATGCAGCTGGGATGTGGAGGGCAGGACCTGACCCAGGCCATTTGGCTCCAGCACCTGCTTTGATGAGCTTTACCCTGGTCCTCGCCACAGCCTTACCATTGAGGCACGAGAGGTGGTATCCCCAGGTTCCCAAAGCGGGCAACCAGCAAGGAGCTTGACTACACCCAGAGCTCCCGGCCCTGCTCCTCACCTCTCGGATGAGGTCCCGGCGGACCTTTGTCTCCTGGTAGAGGAGGGGCAGGATGTCGTTCAGCAGGTCCCGGACCAGTGAGGGCTTGTTGTGCACGGCCGAGTTGAAGAAAGCCAGAGTGGCACGGCGCACGTTCAGGTCTGGGTCCTGCAGGCTCTCCATGAATTCTCCTGGCAGGAGGACGCGACGGACGTGAGGGGCCCACAGCCAAAACACAAAACCACCTCCCTCTCCCCCTCGACTATCTGGTGACTGTGAGCTGTGCAGACCTGGCTGAACGAGGGTGAACGTGTTCTGAGAGTCTACTCTGTGCCAGGCATAGCAGCCCTTCAAAGTCCAGATGAGAATGTGGGCTCAAGGCCGGCCTGGCTTCCAATCCAGGCTCTACCTCTTAATTATGGGACCCTGGACAGCCTTAAAGTCCTCATCTGTGAAATGGGGGTCATAGCAGTACCTACACTATAGGACTGTTTTTAGCTTTAAAAATGTGGTAATGCTTTAAAAGCACACAGCAGAATGCCTGGCACAGAGCAAGGACTCTACAAATGTTAACTTGATATTACAGATGAGGCTCCTGAAGATCAGAGAGGTAAAGAACTTAAACAGAGTCACGCAGCACTTCACAAAGTATACCTTTATGTATATTGCTATGATGTGAATGTCTCTGCTAAAACCCATGTCTAAATTTAATTGCCACTGTGATGGTATTAAGAGCTTGGGCCTTTCAGAGGTGATCAGGTTGTGGGGGTGGAGCCCTCATGAATGGATTAATGCCCCTATCACAGGAGTGGGTTATCTGAGGAGTGGGCTCCTGTTAAAAGGATAAGTTCGGCCCCCATCTTGTCTCTCTGTCGCCTGTGCTCATGTCTGCCTTCTGCCCTTCTGCCAAGGATGACCTGCGCCAGGTGCTGGCGCCATGCTGTTGGACTTCCCAGCCTCCAGAACTATGAGAAATAAATTTCCTTTCTTTATAAATTACCCAGTTTGTGATATATTCTGTTATAGCAGCAGAAAATGAACTATGACATATAGTTTAGGCTTTGCAGAAGTGTGTTAATATTTTATATACTTAATAAATAAGTAAAATCAAGGATGGGGGATCCCTAGGTGGAAAAAACTTAACTGCATTTAAGATGATCAACATGATCACCCAGGTTACAAAGGTAACAACACAAACCACTTCCACATGGGGTATTTTGACTAGCTGCCCTCTGGCTAAAGACAAAATAACTCTGCACACTTACTAACTTCACACAGAGATAAGGGTCTGTAATTCTCAGACTACTTTCTGTGAATTTCAGGATTAAGAAAATGAGTATTTTGTAGATAATGAGAGCTGGGTTTCTCCTGCAGAAGGGAGTTAGGGATATGGCAGGGGGAAGGCTAGAATGAGCCCTGCGGTGCAGACTGCAACAGGGGCAGCCGTGAACTCAGGCCTGGTGTGGCCCAGTTAAAGGCTGAGGCTCCAAGCTCTAAGGGGCAAGGGGTCTGCCTTGTCTAGGAAAAACCTGGTCCTGCAGAGCCCCAGGGGATAGGCTCAGCCTCCTCCCACTGAAGGCTGCTTGGGCTCCTCAGGCCAGAAGGCACCCCAGATGGGACAATCTGGGGAGCCACTCTTCCTTCCCTCACTTTGGTGCCTGCGAAAGCTAAGGCGTGTGAGAGGGTGTGGAGCACCTTCTCCCTCAGCAGCCCATGGGGCTCCAAGACAACCCTGGGGGATGCATAAGAGCAGCACACACCCTTTGTTGGACCAGGAAAGTGAGGCTCAGAGGTGAGAAGCGCATGCCGGCTCGCCTAAGGATTCCGTGGCGGCAGAGAGGCAGGGACCCATTGTGGGGGCCAGGTATCCTCCCGGGTCTCCAACTCCCCTCGGCTATTGTAAAAGAAACATCAGCCTAAGCTCAAGGCCTGGGTGGGGGGACGGAACAGTGCTGGGGGTAGCAAGGAGGCGCTCACCAATGAAGCTCTTCAGGAGGGGGTCGATGGGATGGGGCTGGTCTGAGATGAGGAACTTGACCGCCGTGATGACGGTGCTCCGGGTGTGTGGCCGACCTGCAGGGTAAGAGGAGACTCAGCAAGGGGCAGGGGCCACCCCGTGCTCACAGCTGGGAAGGCGTCAAGGCTCTCCCCTGCCTCTGTGGAGGACGGAGCTACGCCCCTCCCCTCTCTGGGGCAGTTGATGCTACCAGTTTCCTCGGCAGCCTCGAATCTCCCCTAGACTCTTCCTGCCGCAGCTGAGAGACACGGCCAGTCCTCAGGTAACCACGCTGCACGATGCAAGCGGAGAAACAACAGCCCAAGACAGTGGCCACTCAAAAAAAGACTTCCTTTAGGCCTCGGGACTACATTAAAGTTTTCAGACACATTATCCCAATTAATCCTCAGGATGATCCTATTAATTAACAAATAATGATAAAATAACATTAGTTTAAATAATAAAAATGATTATTAATCTCTATTTTACATGAGGAAAGGGAGACTCAGAGAAGTTAAGTTCGCATCTAAGGCCACACAGCAGCAGTGCCAGACTTCCCAGGCTGGGCCTTCCTCCTGGGCCTGAGCTCTCCAAGCAGGGGCCGGCTGTGCCCCAGGCAGGCTGCAGGCCGAGGGGGTTCTAATGGAAGGCAGATCAGCCCCAAGCTTGGTGATGGGGAACTCGCCCAACGTGCTTTGCTGCTTGCTTTCTGAGAAGCTGAGGGAAGGGAGGGAAATACATTCCCCTTAATGGTGAAGGGAGTCACTCGGCAGATGCCCCACATGCCTCGGAATCTCCCCTGAACTGCCTGCTCCTCTCCGCCGCCCGCCCCCAGCACACTGCAGTGAATGGGTTCCAGCCTCAAGGGGAGAAAGTTCATAATTTGGTGCTAGGTATGAATGCAGAAGAGTTACTGAATTCACACTTTCAGTTTTTCCCTCCTTCTCTTTCCACCCTGACTGGCTCCCAGGAAGACCTGGGGGGCTGATGAAGACGGGCACAGCGGGACAGGATTAAGTGAACTGAAAAGAAGGAAATGAGGCCAAGGACAACTAAGGGCAGGGAGGTGAGATGCAGACCTGGACGGGGGCTGCACAGAGAGCGCCAACCAGGAAGTCCCAGGAACTTGCTAGAAGCAGGCCACTAATTTGGCCCTAAGCTTCCCAGCAGCTGGTGGGAAAAAGGCAATGTGACCGGGTAGCTGGTTCAACTGGGCATGGGATAGAAACGAATTGATGCTTAGACAAAGCAGGGCTCCCCCTCATCTTCAGACACTTGGAGGCTCGTGCCATGTAACAGGTGATGTCCTCCACAGTATCCTTCCTGCACACTCGGTGCTGAGGGCCCTGACTGTGGTCACGACACACCCAGCAGCACTAGCGGCCTGTGATGTACTCAGCTTTCATCCCTGCAGGACCACAGTGCACCGAACACTTCACCAGCACTCTGCCAATACGTCTACCGATCCCGCGAGGGGCCCGCGAGCCAGCTCGAAGCCTGGAGGCCTTTCATCCTGGGGACGTTCACTTGCCCAAATGCCCAACGACCCCATCTGCCTGCTTCTGCCTCCTAGAACTGTGACACACCCTGATGCGCCCTTGTAAGACAACCCCAAACACCTGCCCTGCTTCTTGCCTGGCCCTCTCCAAACCCCAGCGACATGTCGTCCAGTCCCAGTCTACATCGACATCTGCTCTTGGCTCAAGCTAGCCCAAGAGAGCTTGCCCCTCTGCAGGCTGCAGTCTCCGGCCCCTCAGAGAGATGCTTTCATTAAATTTTGCCTGAAGCATGAGGCCTGTCCACACCAACGATTATGAAAATGGCACCATAGGCCGGGCGCGGTGGCTCACGCCTGTAATCCTAGCACTCTGGGAGGCTGAGGCGGGTGGATCACTCAAGGTCAGGAGTTCGAGACCAGCCTGAGCAAGAGTGAGACCCTGTCTCTACTAAAAAATAGAAAGAAATGATCTGGACAACTAAAAAAATTAACATATAGAAAAAATTAGCCGGGCATGGTGGCGCATGCCTGTAGTCCCAGCTACTCGGGAGGCTGAGGCAGAAGGATCGCTTGAGCCC
>RJWJ010007258.1:0-18780 GCA_004363605.1 Indri indri | reverse complement strand
TTAATTTCTTTCTATTTTTTTTTTAGTAGAGACAGGGTCTCGCTCTTGCTCAGGCTGGTCTCGAACTCCTGAGCTCAAACAATCCGCCCGCCTTGGCCTCCCAGAGTGCTAGGATTACAGGTGTGAGCCACCGAGCCCAGCCACCATAAACTTTTAAAAGCATTTGTTGTAGGGACATACCAAGAACCCCATTCCTTCTATCCCAGGGGGTCCCAGAGGAGGAAGCTTTCGAGTCTCAGGAAACACCATGTGTTCCTCTGCGGCTCTTCTGCCTCTATCCCATAGATACTGTGCCCAGTGCCCAGTGACTGAAATAGCTTACTCTGGGAACTGCTTGGAGGCTCAGGGGCAAATTGCCCACCTCTGAGCTGGGCTGTCTTTACCAATGCCTGTGCCCCTACCTGCGGCAAGCTGCTTCCGGAAACGGGGCAGAAGGAACGGAGGGTTCACAAGGACCAGCTTGCCGATGCACTCAGCCACCACCCCCCGGGTGCCCTCCTCGGCGCCCTCGCAGTGCTGGAACAGCAGGGCCCAGATGTCCTCAGCATAGGGCTTCAGGCTGTCGGGCTGGGCAGCCCCCAGGGCCTCCCTGAGCGAGTGCAGTAGCAGGTACTGCCGCCGGGGCTCAGCCTCGATCTGCCCCAGCAGGAAGGGCAGGAAGTCGGGCAGGTTGCCAGCGCCCACGCGGCCCAGTGCATATGAGGCTGCAGCCCTCACATCCTCACTGGGCGACCCCAAGGCTTCCAGAAGCACTGCCTTCAGCTCCCGCTGGGGGCCTGGTCCAGCCACTTGACCCACCTCAGCCAGTGACAGGAATGCCAGAACCTTGACCCCCGTGCTGGAGTGGGGTGACCTGGCATCACAGACCAGGCGGTTGGCTGTGCCTGCCGCCTCCTGGGGACAGGCGGCTGAGAGGGCTGCCACACACCGGGCCAGCGAGTGGAACACCTGCTTGTGCAGGCCTGGCCCGCCGTCCACAGCCTGGTCATAAACGGGAGCAGTGAGCAGGCTGATGAGTTCAGCATAGTCCACACATGGGGGGCGGGTCCCCACGAGAGCCTGCAGGAAGCCTTCAGCGGCCGCCAGCACCCCAGCTGGCAGCAGGGGCGAATGCAGCAGCCGCAGCAGCTCTGAGAGCACGGGGCCGCTGACCTCCGCCAAAGAGGCCGGCTGGGCCTGGGTGACCGTGGCGAGGAAGTCCACAGCCAGCTGGGCCACATGCATGTCGCTCTCATTGACCAGGGCGGGCAGCTCATCCAGCACAGCCCGCACGGCGGACGGTGGGAGACTGAGGCCCTGGCTCTGGGCCAGGGCGTCCAGGGCAGCCAGCGTGGCCAGCCGCAGTGCCCGCTGGTTCTTACGCAGGAATGAGGCCAGGATGGGCAGTGCCTCAGCCAGGATGAGCTGCAGATCAAGCCGTAGTGGGGACACAGCCACCAGAGTCAGCGCCTTGACGGCAGGCAGCCGGGTGATTTCATTCCGCAGGCGATCCAGGAGGAGCAGTAATGTGGGCTCCAGGTCATCCCCTAGTCGGTCACCCAGGTGACCTACGAGGTGGCCCATGCAGGAGATGGCCCGCTCCTTTACCTCCTGGTCTAGGTCAGTGGCGCGGAGTCTCGCCAGGGTGGCCGTCGACATCTCTCCAACATATGGCTCAGGGTCCAGCACCCGAGGCCTGTCTAGCGGCCACAGGGCCCTCACCAGCTCCTGTAGCACCAGCAGGGCCTCAGCTGCAATCTTGTAGAAGGGGTCAGCCACACAGGCCATCACAGGTGGCAGGAGGGCAGGCAGGTGTGGGTGGAAGGCCTCGGCCGGCTCCGTGCCCAGTAGCCCCTGCAGGAAGGCCAGGGCATCCATCCGGATGGTGGAGGAGCTGGAGCGGTCGGCCAGCGAGGACACGATGCCTGCAGGGTGGGTGCAAAGGTTACGTGGACATGGACCCTGACCCAACACAGCCCTCCCGAGAAGCAACTGGAGCACCCACAGGTGCTGGGCTGAAGCACCTAAGCTCTTATGCAGAAGTTTCTATGACGTCGGTACTTGACCAGTGGCCAGGGCTAAGGGAAACAAGGCTGGGGAAACCCATGTGAAACCAGGAAGTAGGGCCTGGAACCCAGCCTGTTCTCACTGCAGGCAGTGGAGAGTTCCAATAGGCTGCAGGCCTAGGGTGTGGCCTGGGACTGGGGCCCAGGCTCTCTTGGGGATTAGGGGCTCAACTCAGGGCTGGGGTCTGGGTTCTGGAAGAGGCCCCGAACAGCAGATGCCAGGCTGCAGTCCAGCCTACCTGATACCAGCACGGGCATGTGTTCTGCCAGGCTGCCAGGGAGGACGCCTGCCAGCTCGGTGAGAAGGCTGAAGCAGCCCTGGCGGGCCCTGATGCTCCGATCTTTAAGCTGCCGCTGCAGGGCCTTGATCACAAGCGGCACCTGTGTGCAGGTGGGGGCAGTCAGGAACCACCTGGGAACCTCCCCACCCACCCACTGCCAGGGACCTTGCCCAGGCACATCCCCGGGGAGGACGCCCGGTGTGGGGAGGACATCTCCCAAGCACTTATCCCTCGCTCTATGCCAGATGACCACACGCAGACCCTCAGGTAGGTACTCCTCCTGTGTCCCTTTTACAGGCACAGAGAGATGAAGTAACTAGCTCGAGGTCACCCAAGCAGTCTGGCTGTCATGGAGGCCTGGCTGATCCCACCCCACGGGCCCCTTCCCTTCCTCGGCTAGGTCCTCTCCCCAGATGAGCTTCCAGCGACACTAACTGAGCCGGTGAGGGGCGAAGGCATGCCCACCTGTCCGCGCAGCATGTGGAGGTTGCTGCCAGTCTGGGTGGGCTCTTCCACAGCCTCCAGCCACCCCTTCGGGGGCCGCGTTTGCCGCAGCAGCACGATGTAAGCCCCAAAGACATCGGCCTTGACGTTCTCCTCACGTTCCTTGAAGCGGCTGATGAGCGCGGGTGCCAGGGTGCAGTGGAGCTCGGGCAGCAGGTCGGGCCGAGAATCAATCAAGGCTGCCAGGCACTTGGCCGCTGCCCGGCGCACCTTCCAGCTCATGTCATCGTCGTCACTGTACTCGTCCTCACTCTCTGGAGTGGGAACAAGACGCCCATGGAGCCCCTGTCTGCCAGGACAGGTGTGTGGCGCAGGGGCGGGGAGGGAGCGCCCACTGTGCTTCAACTCCGGAGGAGCAGTGTTTATACCCTACGAGGAACGGCCCTGCCTTTTCAAGAACACCTACTGTGTGCCAGGCATGGCACTAAAAACAGTAAATCCACAATTTCATTTTAGCCCCACGACCACCATGTGGGACAGGGATTATTTCCCACTGCAGAGATGAGCAAACTGGCGCTGAGAGAGAGGTGGTGGCTTGCCGCAAGTGAGGGAAATACGCAGTTGAACCGGGGTCCCCCCTCCGCCTCCGGACCCTTGTTTTGACTACACCAGGGAAAAAACGGACTTCCAGTTCTTCAGTGAGGACTCAGAGAATCCATTTTGGGCACAAAACCCATTTTTGGTTTCAGGACTGGCTTGTGATGTTTCAGTTACCGGGATTCCAGAGGGGAGAGGTGACAGTGCCTCCCTTCGGCCTCTTCCCTGCCCCAGCCCAGCTCTCAAAGGCTCCCACTCCAAAGGCTTCCGAGCAGGATTAACGCTACGGAAATGCCAGCTTTGTGCGGCTTTCTGCTCCACAAGCTCCCCGGAGAAGCAGGAGCTCATCAAATCTTTAGCACCACGTGAGATAGGAAGGTGCAGTTAAGCCCCATTTTACAGATAACAAGACTAAGGCTCAGAGAGGGTGAGCCTCTCCCAAAGGCACACAACTAGGAAACAGCAGAGCTGAGATTCAGGCCCCTGACGCCCACCCATATCACCTGGGGGAGACACATGAGGCTCCAAGGGATGATCCTAACCAGGAGCACCCTGAAGGACAGGCTCGGAGGCCAACATGTGCCTGGCCATGCCAATCTGTTGACAATTCAGACTCTCAGAGCACTTGCATCTGGCCAGGCCACAGAGGGCCACATCCACTGGTCAGCTCAGCAGACATCCCCTCTGATGCACTGATATTTGTTACCACCCTAAGCCACCCACAAAGAAATATCTATAGCTCCCTATTACCGATAAGAAAATGTCCAGACTCCTTGGTTTGGCATTAGAGGCCCCAACATGCCTGTCCAAGCTCGTCTCCTACCATCGCATCTTGTTCCGAATACCCCATCGGGCCCTAAGTGTGTCATCTTCATCAACACCTCTGCCTTCAGGTCTCGGCACATCTCTGCCCTGGAAATTCATCAGTGACGGACAGAACCACAGGCACAGGAGGAAGGAAACCACTGAGGCCAGCCCCCATCCAAATATCTTTCTCCCTGTCAGTGCCTACCAGCCCGCCACTAGAGCTTCCTTCTGCTTAGTTAAAAGCATTATCTCTTAACAGCCACTAATATTTAATAAAAGGGTGCAGAGACGGCAGCAGAGAGGTGGGGGAGTCTGACAGACCTGGCCCAAGTCCCAGCTATGCCACTTCCTAGTTGTGTTATCTCAGGCAAATCTCTTCTCAGCCTCGGTTTCCTTATCTGAAACATGCAGATGATAATACCTGCTTTCAAGAGCTATTGTAAGGAACACAAACAAACACCAGTAGATGTTCAATAAATGACAGTGATTACTACTGTCATTACTGTGATCTGTGCAGTCCAAGTGGGTGGGGATGGAGCCTGGCAGGACAAGGACACCAAATGTGGCCTCTGCCCTGCCTTTGGCTGGGGGATCCGGGGAAGGCTGTGCCCACCTCCACCCTCCAACCCCAACGACATGTTGTCCACGCACCTTGCTCACTGAATTCGCTGTCTTCTGTCTCCATCTGCTCCTCATCCTCATCACTGTCATAGTTATAGTTGGGGTCGTGCTTCAGGTATTGGAGGCAGAGGCTGGTCACATTGGGCACGTGAGGGCCCATCTCCTTGGGACACCTGTGGGGCAGGATTAGGGAGGCTCTGCTGGATCCAGGCAGGACAGAGTGGGGGCCAGGGCCCAAGGGTGAGTCCTGAGATTTTACTGTTTTGAGGCTCCCATCCCCACCAATTTCCCAAGAAATCCCCAGGCAACCCCGCTGCACCTACTTCCTCAAGAAGGCCTCGAAGGCCTGGAGGCAGGACTCGCGGAGCTCATCATCATCCAGGTTGCAGAAATCCTCTACCAGGGGCACCAGGCGGTCCAGGTGGGCCCCTGCAGGGCCAGGTGGGTCACTGAAGCCAGGCCAGATCTCTCCTGGGGCTCCCCTAGCCCACAGCAATCATTCTGTCCCTGCATCTGCCACCCTGACCACTGCAAATTCAACTCAGGGTCTTCAGTCTACCAGATGTGGGTTCTATCCCTGACTCTGTCACCTGTATACTATGGTACCTTGGGCAAGTCACATCACTTCTCTGACCTCAGTTTACTGATCTCCACGTTAAGGACAACAGTGCCTCCTGGGCACAGTAATATTAAATATGATACAGATAAAGAATTTAGCCCTGGTCCTGGCACAGAGTACACACTCAATAAGTAGCATCTGTTGTTAAAACCATTATTCATGTCCTTGCCTTATTTCTTACACCAGGTTGTAAGCCCCTGGATGGGAGATGGGGGGAGGCAGGTACTGCCCTAACAGACCAGGCAAGAGGGGTCCCTGCCTGGTCCCAAAGCTTTAAAGGATCCCACCCTTGCTTTGCTCCAGCCACCCCCTCCCCCACAGTGCAAGAAGGGGCATGCTGACCTGGAGACCCCTAACACGCCCCTTCTAGATTCTGCTCCGCCTAGGTACTTGGGACCCCAGAGTTCCTGCCCAACTGATCCTGAGTGCTTGTCCAAGCCTATGCAGGCCTCTTTCCCAGGCCCATGCTCCCAAGGGTGGGCAAGTATTGGTTGCTGTTTGGAGCGGATGGGACAGGGAACAGACATGCTGGCTGGAGTGTCCCCTTGCAGTGAGAAAGCCAGGGGTTGGAAGGGGCTGACTGTGGGCCAACACTATCCACATCGTCTTGTTCTGGCCCAGAACTCCACGTGTCTGAGGATAAATTCAAACCTCACTGCAGCTTTGCATTTCCAAAAAACTAATCTATAGGGACAGAAAGCAGATCAGCAGTTACCTGTGGTGAGGCAGAAGGAGGGACGGACTGCGAGAGGCACAAGGAAACTTCTGGGGGGTGATGGAAATGTTCTGTATCTTGGTTGTGGCAGTTTCACAGGTATACACAAAGGTCAAAACACACTGAACTGTATGCTTTAAACAGTGTGGTTTATTGTATGTGCATTAGCCCCCAATAGTTTTTTAAAAATCCAAACCTGGCTCACGGATTGTTATTGAACTGTAATTGTCAACATCATAGTTTATTTCACAGTTTAGTGGCATGATTTATAATTATAATAACCTGCGAGCCTCCAGGTCTCAGGAGGGTCTGATCCAAGTCCCTTCCATGGAGGGCATGCACTGCTGCAGGGGCTCAGGCCACTGAGCGCAGGGCCCGCCCCGCCTCTGGCCCCGCCGCTCAGGGACCTTCAGCCGCAAACCCTTGCCTAGGAGGTGGCCGACCCCCGGGCCCCGCCCCTCCCCCAGGGCCCCGCCCCCTTACCGAGCCGGTGGCCGGCCTGGCGGCCGACGCTGCCCAAGCACTGGATCAGGGTGCGGATGGCGGCAGGGCTGGCGGGTGCGCGCGGGCCGGGCAGCCGGTCCAGCAGGTGGTCAGCGAGCTCCACTAGGAGGTCGGTGCTGCAGGCGGCCGCCAGGTGGCCGAGCGCCCCGACCGCCCGCTTGCGCACGGCCAGGCGCGGGCTGCTGAGCTGAGGCAGCAGGCAGTGCAGGAGGCTGGCGTGGAAGGCGCCCAGTGGGGCGCCCAGCCTGGGGGAGCCGGAGGGGTGTCAGGCCAGGCCCACCCGCGGGCAGCCCTGGCCAGGCACCCCCCTCCCCATCCTCTCTTGGCCTCCTCTCTAGAACTGTGACAACCCAATGACCCCTCAAAAACATGCCCTGCAACCGTCAGGAGGAATTACTTAAATTATTTATTACTGTTACACAAGAGAAAGCAGAAAGACAGAGCAAGTGACTTCTCAAGGCTACGGAGCCAAGAAATGCAAGGCCAGGACTTGAACCCAGCTGTCCAGGCTCCCAGCCTGGGGAAAAGGCCCAGTGGTGACAGGAGGTGGCTGTGGGGCTCCAGTGGGGCTGTCCCGATTTCCTGGGAGTCCAGGGCTAGCCCCAATACCACCCCCCCACCGCCAAGTTCATCCTCCTCACTGAGACCAGAGTGGTCTAAAATCTACTTCTGACACGGTCACTCCTCTGCTTAACTCCTTCCATGGCTCCCTAGTGCCCTTCAGATAAGCTGAGCTCTGGGCTCAAGACAAGAGGCAACACCAGGGAATGGCTTCCGCACACACAGGACACAGACCCTGCCCGCCTCAGCAGCTTCTATCCCCACCTTCAAACAGGCCTGTACCTCTTCTGTCCCATAAACGTCCCGAGGCCTTTTCTCCTCTCGCTCCACACGGACTCACTGCCCTTACTGTCCCACATCTCTATGTCCGCCCACACTCCTCTCCTGGTGAGGGTTTCATTTCTGTATCTGTTCGCCTACTAGGGGACAGGGGCTGTGCCAGAAGCTGGGGTGAGCAAGGCAGACTGGCCCCGGCCCTGCCCTCATGGAATGCATGGCTGAGTGGGTACCCCCGGCCTCCTCAGATTCAACATGCCCCAAACTGATTCCATCACCTCCCCACACACCTACTCCTGCTCCCGCATGCACCCCACCCACCACAGCCCCGTCTGTCCCCCCAGCTACTAAGGGCAGACCCTGGGCATCACCCTCAAGTCTCTGCCCCTCTCGCCCACTCCAAGTCCTGTAACCCGAGCTCCCCTGCCTACAGAAGCCTCTTAACCGGTCCTCTCCTGTTCAGTCCCTCCCAGCTGCTCTGCACAGCGCACAAGGCCACTGTGAAACACACGCCGGCTCCCGCCAGGCCCTCCAGCCTCACCTCTCCACACTCGCCTCTCCAGCACAAGCCGCGGCGCCCCACGCCCTCTCCTGCCTCTCCCCTCCAGGGTTCCCCCTACGCTACCCAGACCTGGCTAAGTCCTGCTCCCCGCTCACCCCGTGAAGGCTCAGCTCTAGCAGGACCCTCTCTAGCAAGGTTCTCCACCCCCAGCTGGGTTGGGGGGCTCCTGTGAGCTCCTATCAGCCGTGCTCTTATTCTTATTGTTGCGCTGACTACATTCACGGTTTTATTTTATTTTAGAGACAGATCTTGCCCTGTTGCCCAGGCCGGAGAGCAGCTGGGAATGGTGGCCACCACTCCCAGCTAGTTTTTTTTTTTTTTTGAAGAGACGAGGTCTCCCTATATTGCCCAGGCTGGTCTTGAACTCCTGGCCTCAAGTGATCCTCTGCCTTGGACTTCCAAAGTGCTGAGATCACACGTGTGAGCCACTGTGCCCAGCCAACAGTTTTATGTGTCTGTAAACCCGGTTCCCTTGGAGCAACCGAGACTGCTCCAACTCCGTATTCCCAACACTACCCCAACACCTGACATTTTTCTGGCTGCAGAGTAGGTGCTCAAGTTGTGGGAAGTTTTACAGAGAGTGTGACCTCAGGCAGCCCACGTCACATCTCAGAGCCTGTACAATGGTGAGAATCAAGTTTTCCTTTGCAGGGCTGCTGGGATGATGAAGGGGCCCTGAGCACAGGCCTGGTGTGCAGCAGGTGCCAGCTCTGTGGATTACAGTCCCTCCCGGTCCCCTGCAGCCCCTCCTCCTCATTGCCCAGGGTGGCCTCCTGCACCTGCTCAGCATGTCAGAAAGGATGTCCAGGGCTTCCAGCTGCACAGCCACATCTTCCTGCTGGGCGATGGCACTGGTGAGCTGGCCTGTGATCTTCCGGCACACGTTGGTGGCAAGCCCGGAGCCTGCGCAGAGCACAAGGCAGGCACAGTGAGGCCCTGGCCTGGGGGAACGGCAGCCTCCACCTCTGGCCTGCCTCTGCTCTGGCTGTGTTCCTGAGCCCACACCCTGGGAATCCCGCTGACTCAGGGAAGCCAGGGCTCCAGTGGGCCAAGGTTTGACCTTGAGTCCAACCGAACTACAGGAGACAGCTAGCACAGCTGAGGACCCAATGGCCGAACTGCGGGGCTGGCCCCTTCTTCCTTGCCCACTTCCACTAGGGAGGTGAGAAAAGTTAAACACTTCCTTTCCTGCCTCCCTTGCTGCTAGGAGTGGCCGGGTGACCCAGTTCTATAAGTAGAGGGCTTCTGGGGGCTTCTGGAAAAACATGTGCTTTTCTTGCAAGGGGGAGGAGTTATGGACAAGAGACCTCAACCTCGCCAAGACTGCGCCGCTAAAGGAATTGCTGCAGAAATGGAGCGGCTGTTTCCTCCAGAATTATCGTGTAAGAAAAGCCCCTATTCCTTTAAATTGTCACTGCCTAGATTTCATTACTTGAGCTGAAAGCATTCCTAAATGACACAGAACCATGAACTTAAATTGATCTGGGTCTGAATTCTCTGCCACCTACTAGCTGAGTGACCTTAGGTAAGTCCCTTCACCTCTCTGAGCCGCAGTTTTTTTAACCATAAACTAGGACAAATGATAATAGTGTCTAGTCCGGGGGCCTGGGTACCTGTGGCTGCAGGGGGGAGCTCCGAGAGGACGGTCTTGAGGCCAATGCCTGCGATGTCTCGGAGCTGCTCCTTGTCTGACCGCATGTTGGCACAGAGGGCATCCACAATGGTCTCCACCTGGTACTCCTTCACTTTGCCCACCAGAGGACCCAGGCTGAGCAGGGAGGGAGGGAGGTGAGTCCAAAAGCCCCAGGCTCAGCCTGAATCAGGCTGCCCCCGTATGTCCCCTCATGCTCCTAGGGCGACATGTGCTGAGGAAATGGCCTCAATCAACAGGGGACCCTCTGTTTTGCCAAAAAGAGAGGTACCCTCTGGCTATGCCGACATCATTCCTGGCACCTGTCAAACCTACATTCCTCCCTATGTTTTCCATTTCAGGAGACGGCCAAACAATGGTTCTCAAACTTGAGCCTGTATCAGACTCCCCAGGACTTCCAAAAACACAGGTTGCTGGGCCCTAGTCCCAGAGTTTCAGATCTTGGAGGCCAACGGGGCCTGCGGTTGTGCATTTCTAGCAAGTTCCCAGTTGATGCTCGTGCTGGTGGTCCAGGGACCACACTTGGAGACCCTCTGCCTTAGAACCTTGCTTCTCAAAGTCTGGTCACGGATCAGCATCATCAGCATCACCTGGGAATTTGTTTGGGGTGCAGAGTCTCAGGTCCCTCCCTAGAACTACTGAACGAGGATCTGCAGTTCCGCAAGGTCCCCGGTGATGTGAATGCACGTGAAAGTTTAAAAACGGCTGCACTAGACACCCTGGTTCTCAGCCTCAGCTGCACACCGCCATCACCTGGGGCCTTTGAAAAATGTTTACCTGGGTACTGCCCTCAGAGTCTGAGTTAATTGGTTTCAGGGGTGGCCTGGATGGTGCAGCTTTTTAAAATTCTCCAGGTTACTCCAACATGCAGTCAAGTCTGAGAACCTCTGCCCCAAATGAGTGGTGTGCATCAGAATACAGATTCCAAGGTGCTGTATTCTCATCCTTCCGCCCCAGCTCCCGCCCCTTTCCCCTCTCAATCCCTCCCCGACCCCCCATCTGAATCCCTGGCAGGGAATACACAGTTTCCACAAGGGCCCCAGGTGACTGCGATGCAAACTTGTTTTCAAACCCTGGCTCTCCGGACTTCTTCCTCCAGCTAAGGAATCACGGAGCCCTCCCTCCTACTTCCTACAGCACCGGTTCCCAATCAGGGTGACAGTGCCGTGGCAATTCGTGGGGGGCCTTGGTCATGTAACTGTTGAGTTGGCACTTCTGGCTTTGATGGTGGGGAGCAGGAACAATAAAAAGACAATATTGCAAAACAAAGCATTGTCCATGTCCTGCAAGAGTTTCTAACATCCCACTGGGCATTCATATGGGCAAAAAGCCTTTCTATAATTATCTGAGTCTAAAATTTTACATATAAATACAAAGTACTTTTTGCTTTTTTTTTTTCTTTTTTCTGAGACAGGGTCTTGCTCTGTTGCTCAAGTTAGAGTGCAGTGGCATCATCATAGCTCACTGCAACCTCCAATTCCTGGGCTCAAGTGATCCTCCTGCCCCAGCCTCCCAAGTAGCCGAGACCACAGGTGCACACCACCATGCCTGGCTAATTTTTTAATTTTTTGTAGAAATGAGGTCTTGCTATATTAGTTCATGCTGGTCTTGGATTCCTGGCTTCAAGTCATCCTCTTGCCTTGGCCTCCCAAAGTGCTGGGATCACAGGAATGAACCACCATGCCTGGTCTGCATTGCTTTAATATACTGTACTCAAGATTTTCCAAGAATGCAATAATCAGGAAAATTAAAGGAAGATTGTACTTTGTTTTCTTCAAAACTTTATCGGTTACAACTTTAAAAAATCTCGCCACTAAGAACAATGCTGCTTGTGATACCTGAGTCTCCAACACCCACTACCTGTATCCACTTCTGCTTATGAGTTCACACCTAAGCGCAGGCTTCTCATAATTTTATCATCATTTCTATTGTCACAGTGCCTGGGCATTCATGTACTGAAACATACATTACTTTACTATAAACTATGTTCCCTCTATTTTTCTTTAGGTTACAGGTTAGGGCATTACATAAACTGTTCTGCAATTATGTGTAGAGGTAGGTTTTATTATGTATAAATTTCACTTCCTAATAGGAAAAAGGTATGACAAACTACTTGTTATAAAAAGGGGTGTTGGTTCTGCTGGTGGGAAACCACGACTCCACCCTATGTCCACTCCACGGCCAGAGAGACACTCCCAGACCACAAACCTGAGCATGTCCCGTTCTGCACAAAACCCTTTACTAAACTCCCTCTGCTCTTGCGATCAGTTGCAATTCATTAACATGCCCCAGAATGCCTGGGCCCAGCTCCTAGGGTGGTTTGAGAGGCAGTGCCCCAATTCTCTCACCCTGTTGACCTTTGACCCTGCCCACCCCACCACACATGCATGCATGTGCCCTGCACATACCCCATCTTAGTTTTTCTACTCTGGAGGTAACTGGCCAAGATCTCAGGATCACAACCTCACGATGCCCAGGGCTGAGGCTTTTGGGACCCCCCCCAATCCCATGTCCCCTAGCCCCTTACCTCTCCGGTGCATGTCAGCCTGACCTTCCGGCTGCCAGCACCTGCATCTCTGTGTGAGGGCCTTCTCTGGCTAGAAGTGCCAGGAAGTGAATAACCCTCCATCCTGCCCCAGGAGCAGCCCTCAAGCGATGACTAACAGAGAGCAGGTGGCTTAGTACCCCAGCTCCCTCACTCTTTGGGTGGGAAAACTCCAAGAAGCATGTCCTATACTGTTTCCCAGGGGTCCCCAGTGGTCACTCAGTAACACGCCCTTTACTGGCTTTCTGCCCTCCCCTGCCTCACTTCCCTACTCCCCTCCCATGTTTCCTGGAGACACCTGCAAACACACTCAGACTTGAATCCTTATCCCAGCATCTACTTCTCGAAACCCAGACTAAGGCACCATCCAGCAAGAGCTGCTCAGCAATTCTCCCCTCTGAGGCTGTACCCCAAAGGGGCAGGGACCCCTGGGGTGCTCCCACCCCCGGCAGGGCCACTTCCCGTCCCCAAGGTCAACACTCACCACTTGACAGCCAGGTTCTGCACCTCCCCGTTCTTGTCCTCCAGGAGCCGAAGCAGCATCTTCACCACCTTGCGCTCGCTGTCCTCGTCCAGCTGGATGGAGTCTTTCTGCAGCTCGGACATCAGGTCACTGGTGGCCATGAACCTGGCCAGGGAAAGCAGAGGAGGACTGCCAAGCAGCTCTGGGCCCCGGTGGATCTGGGTTAATATCTCAGAGTTCCCCAGAAATAGACCTCGATACGAGGATTCAAGGGCAAGGACAGTCATGCACCACATAACTGTTTCCGTCACCGATGGCCCGCACATCCAGCAGTGGTCCCGTGTGGTTACAACAGAACTGCCCTGTACAGGTATGCCATTTTTATCTTCCATACCATATATTTACCGCAACTTTTCTATGTTTCAGTGTGTCTAGAGAAACAAATACTCACCACTGTTACACCTGCCTGCAGTATTCAGAATGGTAACACACTGTACAGGTTCGTAGCCTAGGTGTGTAGCAAGCCATCTAGGTCTATGTAAGTACACTCTACGATGTTGGTACCACAGTGAAATTGCCTAATGACACATCTCTCAGAACGTATCCCTGTCGTTAAGGAGCTAACGACTGGGCTCCCCAAGGACATGCACGTGTGTGACACCAACTGCCATACGGCGGCAGACTGGCAGTGGCTCAGCATGCTGGCTGAACGCTTAGGACTCCAGAGTCGGTGGCTCCTGCCTCTGCCATCTATGCAAATGTGAGATTGGGCAAGTCATGCCACCTTGCTGATCCTTACTTTACCTGTCTGAAAAATGGAGATGAGAATAGGACCCGCCTCATGAGGCTGTCTGTGCATGTGGTGAGCACTCAGTAAATGGCACTGCCGTTGTTATAATAGCACGTTACATCATCCCCACCTCGCAACAGCTGGAGGTTGAACAGACACCTCATGACCAAGTCAGGGGTCGGCAAGAAGCCTCTCTACCAGACAGGTGGAGGAGGCCAAGCCACGTCCACCCCGTCTCAGAGAATCAGCTCAGTCCCTGCCCTTAGACCAGTGGATCTGAAACTGTAGCTGCATCAGAATCACCTGCAGGCTTGTAAAACCCTGCTGGATTCCACCCCCAGAGTTTCTGAATCACTAGTCTGGGCTGGGCCCAAGAATTTGCATTTCTAACAAGTTGGGGGTGCTGAGGGTCAGGGACCACACTTTGAAAACCATTGCCCTAGGCCATGCTGATGGCCACAGGCATATTTTGGAGACCAGCGCCAATAGCTGGCTGGCTCCCTGACCCAGGGTGGGCACCAGAGTCAAGGGCTACCCACCTCCAGGTGGGAGGATCCATGTGACCTGATGCCAAAAGCCTGACACCCTGTCCCAGGCATTGGAAATTGCAAAGTCTGAGCTGGCAGGCCATGGAGAGTTGCGGAAGGGGCGACTGTTGGGCACCATTCCTGCCAAAATTAAGAGGGCAGAGCTGAGGTCTGAAACTGGTGGCCCTCAGCTGTGTCCAGCTTGCAAATGTTTTCGAAAATTTAGATTTCTCATCAACACCTGAACATTGGGAGAGCTGACATAAAAATAGTCACTTTCAGATTCTCTTGAGAACAGAATATCTGAATACGCTGGGCCTACAATCCCTGGTGACAATAACTGGCTGGAGTTAGGTCCTGGCTGCCCTCTCTGCAGTTCATCAGGTTCCCACAAGGCCCACTTCACCCATTTCCTGGCTCTGGAGAGTGGAGATTTGCGGAGAAAACGGGACAGAGCCATGTGCAGAGACACAATGAGTCCGGGGCCAGAGAGTGGCAGCACAGAGAAAGCCTCCAGCCCTGCTTTGGGCATGGGAGAGTAACTCAACCAAGAGCCCTACCCCACCTCCCGCGGCAAATTCTGTCCCAGCAGGGATTCCAGCCCTCAGGCTCAGGCTGCTGCTTGTTCCCTGGGGAACTTGTGGGTGTCACAGCTATTTAACAGCTGGATTAGCCTCAAGCTGCTGAGAGAATGAAGGAGGCTGGGCTGACAGTGACAGTGAGGAGGGGGATGGCAGGGCTGACTGTACCCACCTCTGGGCCAAGGTAAGGTCAAAGAAGAGGTCTGGATTTGAGGCAGGCCAAGGCCTGAGGTCACTCTGTGACGGCAGGCAATATCTCCAAGCCGTGTTTCTGCTGCAATCCACGGGAGCCCAGCTCAGCCCAGTAACCCAGGGGATGTGCTCCTTTGCCCAAGGTGGGCCTCCTGCCCCCTCTTTCTTCTCTACTTGTTGAACTCCTATCCATCTGTCTGGTTGATTCTCTGAGACGGGGTGGACGTGGCTTGGCCTCCTCCACCTGTCTGGTAGAGAGGCTTCTTGCCGACCCCTGACTTGGTCATGAGGTGTCTGTTCAACCTCCAGCTGTTGCGAGCCTAGCTCAAATGTCCCAGCTCAGGGATGACTCCAACCACCCTGCCCCACAGCCCACCCACACTCCCAAAGCACAATGGTCCTCCCAGGCAGAATCCTTTCCGAGCATTCTGCACCCTTCCGTCACAGCACTTCTTCCTCTGCAATGCAAGTTTGGTCACCAGAGCATCACCCGCATTAGACTGCAAACTCGCGGAGGGCAGGGCCCACTGGGTTTATCTCTTGGGACTTTGGGCTCGGCAAACAGCAGGTCTGCAGAGGGCCTGGGGGGCAGGGTGGGGGCAGTAGGGGAGGGAGGGAGAGAACTGGCCCTTAAGAGAGCTTAGAGCCAAACAGCTGTGTAGAAACTTGAACTCAGAAACCAGTTCTTCTGAAGTATGCCTCAGCATTTCGGACACCCCCGAGTTCCCGCAGACACTCGGCTCTCAGAGGAAGAAAGCCGTATTGTAATGTGTGTGCGGGGTGGGAGGGGGGAAGCATATGATTTGGTGGATTAGCACTTGAGCATCCAAGCTCGGCTTTACGTAAGTATACTGGTCTTGCCATTTATTATATCAACTGGGCGACATGGAGCAACTGCCTCTTCTCTCTGGGCCTCAGTTTTTCCATGCATCAGATGAGAATTTTCTTTGTCCCTATTCATAGCATCCTTGGGAGGTTTTAATAGGACAACCAACTCTTAGAGTAAGGCAGATGCTCAGATAGGCTCAGAGAGGGTACAGGAACTGCCCAAGGTCACACAGCAGATTGGAAGAAGAACCAGCCCACCAGACAGGTCTCCTGGTTCCTCAACTAATACTATTCTGTTTTCAAGAAATGATGTGGGAATTTCTGCAGGACCCCTGAGTTTATTTATTTTGCCTGTTGGGAGTCTCAGCAGTAACAGAGGAGCCTTCAGCTCTTAGAGCCAGGAACCAGGAAGAAGAGCAATCAAAAGCTTCCTCCACCCAGCCCGGGACCCCGATATGCAGTCGCTGCTCGCCTCCAGGAACCAGAGGACAGTCTCAGTTTCTTTCCAGAGAAACCCTAGAGGCAACTCAGCTGAACCACTCAGCCATATGGGCGCCTGGACAGCTGGTCTGCAGGGCCCAGCCCCCCTGGTATTTGGACTTTAAAAATAGACACCGTTCTCATATGCGTGGGGTGGTTTTAACCGTTCTTGAGGCTGCTGGCAGAGACAGGCTGAAAGGGCTTCTCAGGCTCTAGCTGCCAGGGCCAACTCCCTCTCCCGGAGACTGGACCCGAGGCCCGAGAGACAGTAGTGCAAATCCCCTCGGCCACTGGCCGCTATGTGACCTTAGGCAAGTCACTGCACCCCTCTGGAGAACAGGAAGAACAATTACTACTACGCAGCAGATGGACAGCTTGACACATGGAATGCACACCAGGGAGCCCAGGGCCCAACAAACATTCACTAAGCTACTGTGTCCCTAGCACAGGCTCTGGGGCGGTCCAGGAACTCAGAGTCTCCCTGGGCTGAGAAGTGACACAGCAGAAACTTGGGGAGGTGGGAAGTGTGTGGGAGCTCAGGGGAGGTGCCCAGCCCTGCCTGGGGTCAAGAAGCATCCAAAGAGGTGACACTTGAGTAGGAGCAAGCAGGTGAAGGGGGGAGGTGGGGGGGGGTGCAAAGAACTTCCCAGTAAAGGCCTAGGAGGGGAGAGGGCACGGCAGATTGCTGACGTGCACAGAATCATACCGTGTCCACTCATGAACTGTGCACCTGGTGCCAGCCACTCACCTAAGCATTTCACATGTGCGACCTCACTCCATCCTCACACCAACCCTCTGAGGTGGATTCTGTTACTATCCCCATTTTATAGAAACAGAAGCAGAGAGAGGCTCAGAGTGGTTAAGTAACTTGTCCATAGTCACACAGCCAGTAAGTGATGGGAACCAGGATCTGAAGCCAGGACTGTGGCTCTGAGGCTCTACTATGAAGGGGCTCTTGTGGGGTGTTGAGGAATTGCAGACAAGGGCAGGGGTCAGACCAGGAGAGCAGGTCTCACTCTCCTCACCTGTCAGGGGGCTGGATCTTGGCCTCTATATTAGACTGGCCCAGATATGGACCCCAAGTCCTCCACTTCCTAGCTTTGTGACTGCACCTGGGCCCTTCATGCCTCTGAGCCTCGGTTGCCCTATCTGTAAAATGGAGGTAAAGTAATAATAGGTTGTTCAATAAGTGAGTGTGGCTACGCTGGTCTCTAAGATCTCATTTTTGCTCCCATGGGCCAGAACTGGCCACGTGACCACAGACCCATCCCTTCTCCTCCTTGGGCCTCAGTTTCCCCAGAGGATAAAGGGTTGGACCAGACGTTTCTGCCAGTCTTCTCAGCTGTATTCCTGGGCTTCCGCGATTTGGGAGAGGAGGAAGAAGCGAAAAGGCAGTGGGCAAGGGGGGTGGCACTCCAGCACAGAAGGCCCCAGCCCAGCCACCAGCCACCTGGGCCTGCTGAGCCAGACTCAGCCCAGCGCCTCCTGCAGGCCGTCTGAGGATCCCAGGAGGGGACGGGCTGGGTGAGTTAAACAGAGGGCAGAACTGAGGGTATCCGTGAAAGAGTCGGCCTGGGCTAGCGGTCCCGGAAGGGGCCGGGCTTCGACGGGGAAAGAGGCAGGCGCGGGGTCCCCAAGTTCATTCGGGCCGAGGGCTTCACGGTGGCTCGCTGAAGCGTGAGGCCTGGGGGACCAAATGCGGGGACAGACGACGGCTGGGCATACACGACGGCAGGAGAGGCCGAGGAGGGGTGCAGAGGGGCGGAGCTGGGCCTCCGAGGGGGACGAGAGGCAGCGCTGACGCCGGCACGGCGGGGACTGGAATCACCGAGCGCGGCGGGTGGCAAGGGGAGAGGGAGGGCCGAGCTCCGGCGGGGCGACGCGGCAGGGGAGGGGTCTGCGGCCGGGGGTGCAGCTCCAGGCAGGGAGAAGAGGCAGGGGCCGCGCGGCCATGGGGGACGGGCCGCGCTTCGGTAGGGCAGAGGGCCCAGGGCTTCGGCGGGGGGCGAAGAGGCGGGGGCCGGGCGGCGGGGCGCACCTGAAGTCCTTGTCGCTGGACGTCATCTTCTCCAGGAGGCTGGAGATGTGGAAGGCGGCGGCGCTCATGGTGGCTGCGCGCCGCGGGGCCGGCGGGCGGGAGCGAAGATGGCGGCGCCGACGCCCCCTCCCCCGCCCGGCCGCGCGGGCTGCGCTCGGCGGACAGAAATAGCAGCCCCCGCCCCGCCCCGCGCTCGCGCCCGGCAGAGGCCGCCGCGGGAGGCCGGGCGGGCGGGGGCGGTGTCCGGGGTCTCGGCGGCCGGGGCCCCACCCCTGCTCCGCGGACAGCCCAGCACCGCTTGCACACCCGCGGAGACGGGGAACTCACCACTTAACACCGGACAACTCCGATTCCCGTGCGTGCTGGCTCTCGACCCAAATGTTCATCCACAAGCATATGGGTAAACAAACGGTGGTATGTTCATAAAACGGAATTTTACATAGCCATGAAAGTTAACGAATTACTGCCGTGTGCAACAACATGAATGAATCTCAAAGATACTGTATTGAGCAAAAGAAGCTACAGGCAGGAATGCATACTACGTGATTCCCTTTGTGTGATGTTCAAAAACAGGCGAAACTAGTCTTAAGATGCTAGAAGTCAAAATACTTTGGCCCTAAACTAAATATGCAGTTTAACAAGGTTTTTCCCCC
>RJWJ010007257.1:0-58378 GCA_004363605.1 Indri indri | reverse complement strand
GGGTGCCTTGGTACAGATGTCAGAGCAGGGCCGATCCAGGTTTCACAGGACCTGAGGCTTATACCATTTCAGGATTCTCTTTAAGAGAAAGAATTAAAATGTGCAAATACAAAAGTAGGTGCACATTTGAATGTTTATGTACAATGACAAAAGAAATTGCAGCAAAATACTTTATAAAGCTGACAAGTATCACGAACATCAAGTCCTGAAGTAATGTGTAGTGTTTAATTGGAAACACTGCATTTTCATGTATGCCCCTGATCAGAGAGAATTTCTGTTTAGATGAGCATTGATGTGAGCAAACCACTCCATTTACAATTTTTTTTTTTTTTAGATTTAGATTTTGTTTTTCTCCATAAAAGTTAGTTTTCTTTTTTCTTTTTTTTCATTTCAGGAAATTATGGGGGTACAAGCATTTTGGCTACATGTTATGACTTTGCCACACCCAAACCATGATTTGGGGTGTGCCTTTTCCCCCCTACAATGCTCACTGCATCCATTACTTGTGAGTTTACCCCCCCAATCCCCCTAATCCCTGGAGAATATTACTACCATGTGAGCACCATAGTGTTGATCAGTTAGTGCCAATTTGATGGCAAGTACATGTGGAGCCTATTCTTCCAATTTGTGATACCTCACTTCGGAGGATGGGCTCAAGCTCCATCCAGGAAAATATAAAAGGTGCTAGATCTCCATCATTTCTTATAATTGAGTAGCATTCCACTGTATACATATACCAAATTTTAATAATCCACTCATGAATCGATGGGCACTTGGGTTGTTTCCACATCCTTGCAATAGTGAGTTGTGCTGCCATAAACATTCGGATGCAGATGTCTTTATTATAGAATGTCTTTTGCTCTTTTGGGTAGATGCCTAATAGTGCTATTGCTGGATCGAATGGTATTTCTGTTTTTAGCTCTTTGAGGTATCTCCAAATTCTTTTCCATAGAAGTTGCACTAATTTGCAGTCCCACCAGCAGTGTAACAGTGTTCCTGTCTAGAGATCAACATTTTTAGCTCCAATATGTGAGTGTGTTTACAATTTTATGTTTCTGGTGATCAGAAGATTTTCCCACAATCTGGCTTCTGGCACCATATACTTCAATGATTGCTTGTCTTCCTCTACCTAGCACTTCCAGGTACAGAAGCCATAGCACATATTCTTATCATCAAACACTGGTGGCCTTGCATCCTCATGTCCAGATTGCAAATGTGTCAGCACAGCAGGCAAGAGGAGAATTCCTGGAAGCCATCCCCTACACTGGGAAAGCCAGAAGTGGCTTACCTTACCTCTATGTAGGACTGTGAGGCACATAAATACACCTCAGAAATCCAACCTAAATATGTGCTCATGGTAAGATTCCAAATACTCCTTGGTAATTCAACTATGTTTGCTGTGCATACAAGGTACTATGCAAACATAGTACCTTGTAAGACAGGGTAAAGAGCAATAGGTAGCCTTGTAGGGTTCATAGTGACATGATCTGACTTATTGACTTTTATCTGTTCCATGTCCCAAGTTTTTCTACATTTTACATGTCTTAGATTATGGTTATTGTGATTATCTTTGTAGAAACTGTCTTATAATAGTTATCTAATAGGTGGCAGTTGAGACATAACTGCCATTGCCTGGGAAAGAGCAACTTATCCAGGGAGGTTCTTATTTTTCTTCCATTCAGTCAAGTTTTGTGTATTATCGGTACTACACATGTTGATTTTATTTGCTTTTTAAAATGTGTCTCAAAAGATTATACAATGATTTGATATGGAGATGAAAGTTAAGATGAAACAGAAAGTCAGGGAAACAGAGGAGTAGGGTATAAATTTGATACTGGTGAAATGACTATTCATTGTTGGAAGAATGATTAAAAATGCACAATTTCATGCAGAGCAATGGCCAAATAAGTGCTTTAAAAACGTAAAGAAAATAAACCCTCAAGTGAATGAACTTGCATTTTCTTTTGTTTCCAATATATATGTGAAAGGATTGCCTATCAACAAACAAGCAATGAATCTAGACATAGGAAAAAGTGTTAAAGATCCTGATGTTGGTGATAATATATTCAAAGAGGACAGTTTTCTGTGTGACTATATAGTGTTTTTCTCATGATTATTATTAAGGTGGTCTTAGGCAGTTTTCTGTGGCTATAACAGAATGTCATAGACTGAGTAATTTATAAAGAAAAGAAGTTTATTTTGGATCACTCTTCTGGAGGTTGGGACATCTGAGAGCAAGGCATCAACATTTTATGAGGCCTTTCTTGCTGTGTCATAATATGGCATAGGGTATCACATGGCAAGAGAGCAAGAGCAAGAGAGCCAGAGAGAGCTCCCTTTTATAACAAAGCCACTCCCATGATAATGGTATGAATCCATTCATGGGGGCAGAGGGATTAATTTCCAACACTTGAACTTTTGGGGGACACATGCAAACCATACCAAAATCAGAGTATCATTGTTTAGTTCATGGCAATGTCACTTATACATGAAATAAGGCTGCTTCATACAATCGATGACATCTTGGACTCAATATCATATGGTACATCTACAAGATGCTCTCATGCTAGATTGAAAATAGACCCTAAGGGGACAAGAATAGAAGCAGGGAGGCTATTTAGCAGGCAATTACAGTGATCCAGGTGACTTGGAGCAGGTGGTAACAGTAGAGGTGGTGGGAAGTGGTCAGACTGGATATATTTTGAAGGTAGTGGAATAGGATTGGACATAAGGTGTGAAAAAAGAAACATAAGAAGGATTACCTTAAGGCTTTTGACTTGAGCAACTGGAAGAATGATAGTGCTACCAGCTGCCGTGGATGCATGCTACATGGTAGAAGGGATTTTAGTGACAGAATCAGAAGGTCAGTTTTAAGCAAGTTAAGTTTGAATGTTTATTAATAGGTGGGAAGGCAGAATATATGGGTCAAGATGCTGGCAGATGTATAGATGAGGTGGTGCAGTCTGTCAAGTTCTCTTCTGATTTCTAAGGCTTTCTTAGTGCAGTAAGAAGCAGGACACTAGCAGGGAGCAGGGATGAGGGAGGAGGTGTTAGAAGTTTAAGGAGATGCTAAGGTATAAATCAGTCATCTAGGAAATTGCTGCTCAAGGACCAGCAGTGTTAGCATCACCAGGAAACTTGCTAGAAATGCAGGTTCTCAGACAGCATCAGAAACTGTATTTATCAAGATCCCCAGGTGACTTCTAGCTAAACTTTAAAGTTTAAACTAAAGTTCTAAATACATCTTTAGGGAGAGTGAATAGGTTAGGGAAGGATAGTCTCATGGCCCAGGTGTATAAAGGGCCCACTTGAGGTTTGCAGCATGAATTTAAAGAGAGACCTGCAAGCATCGTTGTAGGTTTTTCTTCAGTCAAATGCAGTAGTTGGGCACAGCTGCAAAGTAGGCAGAGAACTGGATCTGACTACAGTTGTAATTGTTTTAAGGAAATAAATCCGAATGAGAATAAGTCAAGAGAGTTGTGAATATATGTTAATAAATGCATATATACATATTGGAGATACACACTGAGATACATATATACATAATACACACACACTGATCGTGTACATGATACAGAAAGTTTAGAAACACATGGTTTACATCATACCTGATCATATCTGAAGCATTATCTCCCCTAAAAGATACTTGTTTTTAATAGGGATTTCTGAAAGTCAACATATTTCCAAGATGCGCAGGAATGAATTTTTCATGGTTTAATCAGGAGTTCTGGTCAGTTGTGACTAAGGAACTTCCTGGTGTTCTCTGAAATCACATCTAAATTTAACAGGGTCCTCTGTTGAGGTAATTTCTTGTTGTTCGTCACATAATCCTTAAAGATTAATTCTGAAGTTGAAAATTTCAAGCATGAATGTAATTATGCAAAAGGTTTTGTCTCCAAAGTTAGTGCCCATCTGTATGAGAAAATGTTATGGAATGAGCTCACAGTGCTTGCAAGCACTCCCATAGTACCTGTTGTCACATCGAGAATTAAATTGAGAGACATTGGGCCACGGTCACTCTTGCTTTCATTTTGACTATTCATTCAGCAGATTCTACACCATAGGCACAATGGAAAATGTCTCAACAAATATAACAATGGGAGCAAGGACTCTAGAGTATAAAGAGAGGCTATAGACCTTCAGGTTTCAGTGTTTCATCCAGTCTAGAGATAAATGTTCATCCAGTAGTGTGAATACTTCCAATATTGGAGAACACTTTCCTGCCCAGGTCAGCTTCCACACTTGGGCCATTCTGATTGCTTTATATATAGATTCTGTATCTGTCTCCTTAAAGTTGCCACCACTGGTCCCAAATCTTCCCAATGGAACAAAAGAGAATAGCCATGATTCATTTAAATATTTTCAAAGCCTCATTTTGAAAATGTTAAGACTGCTCGCCTGTCAGTGTCAGCTAAGCAACCCACACTGCCCACTGCACTTCTCTTATCTATTCATATCTGTGTTAGAATAAGGACCTTAGAAATACATACATTTGTCCAAATGGTGTTTGACCATTTAAGAATACCATGGGAGTCCTACCTCCATTGATCTGGGCATGATACTCCCATTAATTTAGAATAAGATTCCATTAGTTTTTGAATGGCTCAGTTAACACTGTTAATTCATAATAAGGAACAAACCTCCTGGGTGTTTTTCACATTAATTGCTGTCAAGCTGGGCCTCATCCATCCAGTACTAGTAATCAATCTTTTGGACTTTAATGCAAGGCTCTTGTTTTCCTTTAACAGGCTTAGCCTTGTTGGTTTCACCTCATCATTCTATCCCATCAAGTTCTTTAATTATTCTGATTCCATTTTCTGAGGTCTCGACCAATTCTCCTGTGCAGAAAAGAGTTAACATGGCAGGGCAGAGATTGCTATCCTTAGACAGGCCTGCTTGTAAGCTTGGCCCATGGCTGTTGTTTGGGAGCTTGGATTTAGGGAGGGTTCTTAACAAACAATATGGTTTATGCTGAGCACCTTCTTTCATTCTGGGAGTTTGGACTTTTGGTCCATGAGAGGCAGAAGTTGCCTATGCTGCTAACTCCAGTAAAAACTCTAAACTGAGTCTCAAAAAGCTTCCCTGGGCAGAAAGTTCTCACACATGTTGCTGCAATTTTATTGCTAGAGGAAGAGAATGTGACCCCTCATGGAAGGGAGGAGCATAAGGAGGCCTGCACATGGACTCCTCCAGACTGCACCTGTCTTTCTCCCTTATGATCTGGCTGTGTATCCGTACTACACAGCTGTAATGAATCTTAGCCCTGAGTACAACTACATGCTGAGTCCCATGAGTCTTTTCCACGAATCCTTTCAGTGAGCCTCTGAAAGTTGGCATGGTATTGAAGACCTGACAGCTCCTGACTTGAACTACCTGCAAACCTAAATCACCTGACCTCGACTATCAAGCAGGGATGTGGGTTCAAAAATGCCTGACAGTCCAAACTTTAGAAACTTAGGTCTGTGTGTCTTCACTCAGGTAGTGTGACTAACAATGATGTCAAATGTTCAATGGCAGTTTCCACCATCCATTACAGCAGTACTTCCAAAATGTGTTCTGAGAGCCTTCATCCTACAGACTCTTCTTGAAAAAAAGGCACCCGAGTCAAGTATTTTGGAGAATTCTCAATACAGAAGAGTAACCTCAGGTATTCTCAACAACTCATCACAGGGTTCATAACTGACACAGTTGCTGAGCAAAGAAAATGTAGCTTCTCTCTCTTTTTTTTTTATGGAATATTTCAAATATACAAAAGGAATGTAGAGAATAAAACAAAAACCACCCATCTAACCCCCAAACAGACATATTCAATGTTAACAATTTTTTATTACATTTTGTCACACTTGCTCCAGTTCATTTTCTTTTTTTATAGAAATTAAATATTTTGGGGTCAGAAGCTTCTTTTTTACACTTTCTCAGTGGCATCCTCCAAACACCTATCTCCCAAGAGGTACCCATTACCTTAGAACGTAGTTTATGTTTCTTGTTCATGTTTTCACGTTTTTACCATCCATGTATATGGTGTTGCTTTGGATTTCTTTAATATTTACAGAAGTGGTATTGTGGTATTATAATGTATTTTCTGCAAGTTGCTTTTCTGGGGAGTAAAATTTATCCACATAGATATATGTAGCCCTTAAATAGTTTCACTAGTCTATACCATGTAATCACAAATTTCTATTGTATTCTTTTGGTTTTTATTCATTTTTTGTTGCATTTTGCTATTACAAAAATTTTGCCATGAATAACCCTGTAGGCCGTTCCTTCTGTCATTATGTATTTGAAAGTTTCTCTTTGCCATACACCTACAACTTAAGTTACTGAGTTATAGAGCATGCCCATCCGAAAAATGATACAATGACAAATTAATCTCCAAATCCTTGTAGCATATTATATTCCCACAGGCAGTGTACCTGGCCCCTTTGATGTAAATCCTTGCCAATATTTCAGTATTATCAAACTTTTAATAATCTTTGTTTGGAACTTCTGCTTCTGAAAACATGGGGTAGATGTACTTTTCTCTATTTATTTCTACTAAGTACAATTAAACATCCTGGACATTATATACAGAAGAAACATAAGAAGATTGTGCATTTTCCCCCTTCTCCTGAAATGCCCCATTCACCACTTCTTCTGCACCTTTGCAGTCTGATTTTATCACCATCTTTCCTCACCAGTGAAGTATCAGTCTGGTTTGGAACCCATATTGAAAGGAAGACATGATCACCACTGCTCTGGAATGCAAGAAGCAGAGTCCAGAGGTGGCCCTCGGCAGCCAACCTGTGGAGAGAACCCCTGGCCCATCCTGCAAAACCATTCTGCCCTCAAGGCCCTCATGCTCTGAGCTTGGGAAAGGGGAGGAGGCCTCAAAGATCTCCAGAAATGCCTTCAGGATCATTCTCCCATTGTCCTGATGAATAGCACTTGACTTCTTTCTATCAGTCTTAATCAAATGGTCACTTGGCCACACACTTGGCTTTCTCCCCCAAATACTCCTTTTCATTCTTTACGTGGCCAGGCTGGGGGTTTTCCAAATAGTTATGTTCTGTTTCATTGTTAATTATACATTTTGTTTTTGAAATATTTCTCTCTTCTTGCATTTTACTATATACAATTAAAAGAAGCCACACAGCATCATGAATGCTTTGTTGCTTAGATATATCTTCCACCAGATATCCTGGTTCATTGCTCTTGAGTTCCGCCTTCCATAAAATCTTAGCACATGGACACAATTTGGACAAGTTCTTTGCCACAGTATTACAAGGATGACTCTTTTTCCTGTTTCCAATATCTTGTTCCAGGATAGTCCATATTTCTACCAGTATTCTGGTCACACAACTGTTACTGGAAACTTGGCACTTGTCCACAAGGCCAAATCAGAAGAACAAGGACAAGTGTTTGGTGGATGTAGAAAGAGATTTTTACTTTGCAAAGGAGGAGAAATGTTAGACCTTCTCTCATCTCAAAATCCAAATTTCCTGAACATAGCAGAAATACAGAGCTTTTAAAGGGAGGGTTCTGAGCCTCAGGCAATTACTGTGGTTACCTATTCTAATCATCTCATCTCTGCCAAAGACAAAGCCTGTGAACTCCTGCCAGCTGCCCACCTAGGGGGGCTTACGCCACCTGGGAGTTTTAACAAAAGACTTAACCTGCCTCAGGGATGCAGGCCAGAATGCAGTTCCCAAAAAGCATGGGGGAAATTTTAAAGAGACAGAAAATCTTTTTACCTTCCCCCCCCATTCCCTCTGTTATATAGTCCCCACTCCCCACTGTGGGAGGAGGGGTGACAACTCTGTCACACAACCACTTAAGTAATCACTAAGAAGACTCAGACTTTCCCTACAGTTAGTTATCCTCTTCTTTTGAGACCTCACCAGAGTCACCCTTAATGCTTCATTCACGGCAATACAGGCTTTTCCAGCATTCACTTCAAAACTGTTCCAGCCTCTACCCACTACCCAGTTCCAAAAGCTGCTTCCACAGTTTTAGGTGTTTGTTATAGTAAGAAGCACACTCCTCTAGTACCAATTTCTGTCTTAGTCCATTCTGTGCTACTATAACAGAATACCTGAGACTGGATATTTATTAACATAATGAACATATGTTTATTGGCTCAGAGTTATGGAGGCTGGGAAGTCCAATATCAAGGTGCTAGCATCTGGCAAGTGCCTTCTTTACTGCATCACCACGTGGTAAAAGTCATCAAATGGTGGGAGGGCAAAAAGAGAGAGCCCACACCTGGAAGCTCTTTTATTAAGACATTCAATCCACCCATGAGGGTGGAGCCCTCATGGCTTAATCATTTCTTAAAGGCCCACCTCCCCACACTGTTACATTGGTAATTAAATTTCAATATGAGTTTTAGAAGGAACAAACATACAAACCATAGCACCTTGTGTGCTAATGCTGTCACTGCCACACCTGGCCCCTATTTCTCTCTTTACAGGTAAATGGAGACTGTTAAGTAAATGACTGAGGCAAAAATCTCAATCAATGGAGGATTATTAAGCCAAAGTTGAGGATGTGTCAGGGGGGGAAAACACAGAACAGCAGACAAGCTGTGGCTTTTTTTTTTCCCCTTGAAGGGGAAGTTGGAACCTTCAGCATTTTAAAGGCATGCAGAGAGAAGGAAAAAGGGTGGGGACTGATGAGGCAAAGTGGTTAAATTCTTGTGAGGCCCAGGAAATCTATATTTGACATAAAATAAGGGGAATGATAGAAGGGAAAACGGGAGTGAAGGAAACATCAATTATGTAGATACCCCTGGGCAGGTAGAATAACGTTCGATTCTGTGTCTTCAGTTTTGTTGCCTCTAAAGATAAACTTGTAATTCATTAATAGTGTGGAGTCAAATAGGCTTTAGTTTTAGGTGCTAGACATAGGTACAATTTGCATGTCCTTGCTCATAGGAGGTCAGCAAGGAATTTCCTTAATGAATGATCTGTAGGGCTGGTTCTTCATAGGTGCCTGAGGCCTTTACCTTCTCTTTTGCATAAGGAGTGGAGGGGAGTAGAGGCCTGAGACTTTGGTTTTCTTTTTACATTCCCCCATGTTCTTCAAAATATTTCAGAGAAAGTATTGTAGAAGATGTGAATTCATGGTTGTATTTTTAATCTAATCCCACATCACTGGAAAGGTTTATTTTTAGGAGATCATGCCATCGGAGGAGAAAAATTAAGTCAAGAAGGATAAATGTCAAAAAATTGTTGGTAAATATAATAATAAAACTAAAAAATGATGGATAAGGCTAGAATCTAATAAGGACTTCACTATGTTTTTTCTGAAACGATTTTCTCTGTTTCTCATTTTTATTAAAGACAAATCATAGTAGAACCAATTTATTTGCAAAATCACTTTTAGCTTCATTATATTTGCCCTGATTATTTGCATAAAGCATGGCAAGAATAGGTGTTGGCCATATTGGATTTTTTCTTTTTTTTTAATTGGCTTTGCTAGAATTTTTCCATAAGAAATTTCAGGCTAGACTTAAAAGCTTCCTGAGCTGAGCCGAGCCAACAATTTCACTGCACCTGTAAATACCTGTATGAATTGGGTAAATTACTTGCTTTTGAAGTCCCAACATAACTTGACATTACTTGACCTGTCAGAAAGTGACAGATCTGGAAATGTCATAGTGAAACCACCCTTTATGCAAATCAATAATAGGGTGCAAGGTGAGAACTATGGTAAAGGCCTAGCTAAAAATAACAATAATAATTAGTTACTATCCCCCTATTTGCTTCTCTATAATTGCCACTCTGGAGCCACACAGCTGGTGTCCATAAAGATTCTTAACTTTCTCTCCAAAGCTGGTTTTCATAAAGAGTCTTAACTTTCTCTGCAGATAACATCACCTTTTTGAAACCTAAAGGTAGTTGTTAAGATATCTTCCAGGCCCCACATTCCAGTGGATTGGTCGGCCCACCCAGACCAGTGGCCCATACCAAGAAACCGACTCAACTGGAATTGTGACCCCAGGGACTGGAGCAATGCAAGATGATTTCTACACCCCTATAATTTTGCCCCATTTAATGAACCTAAATGCCTAATCCCTTGCCTGCCAAACAATCTTTAAAAACCCTGCCTCCCAAATTCTTGGGGAGGCGGAACTGAGAAATTTCTTCCATCTCCCCACCTAGCACTACATGGAATAAAACTCCTTCTCGGCCATAAAACATGCTGACTCAGCATATTGGCTTCTTCTTGGGCAGCAGGCAAATGAACGTGGTTGGGCGGCAACAATAGATGAGGTACCAGTCCAGTTTTTTCAAAGAACTTTTTATTGGCCTTATAAAGTCAACGTAATTCCTCAAAGCAGTCTGGGCATATCTGAAAATATGCCATTCCAGTCAAAGCCTTGGTAAAACAACCAATGTTTCTAATTCTGCCCAGAAATCAGATTCTTATTGAACTTATGCAAATAACTATATTACAAATGAAATAAGAACATTTATAAATAGTTTTTAAATTTTGGAGAAATCAAGTAGAGATAAAAATAATGTTTCAAATTGTTTACGGGAATACTTTACCAATTTGTTGTAACCTATAAATAGCTCAAAAAAGGAAAAAGTTTTCTTGACTTCTAGAAAACAAAGCACAAAAAAAAAGGATCAGCAATGTTTTAAACAAAAACACAAAAATAAATTAGTTCAGTTCCATGTAATTAATTTTTGTTCTATTCGAGGTTGGGTTAGCAATCCTCACAAACATAACCGTTTTTCTTTTTGGTTTTTTTTTTTTTTTTTTTTCATTAAAGTAAGCCAGTTTCTTTAGAGTCTGGAGAGCATCTAGCTGAGGTGTCTGGCTGTTAAACTCAAAGCATCTTCAGTTAAAATGGAAGTAGCTCTTAAACAGAAGAAAAACAAATGTTAATATTTGGAACAGTTGATCCCAGAGTTTGTATGTCACGCAGTGTACTTGAAGGGCCTCAGGAAAAAAGGTGGTGGCAATTTCATTGAGTCTAAGTCAGAAAAATAGAGGAAGAATTTGAAAGCATTATTTGGAGACTTGTAGCCAGGAAAGAATTTAGGATTCGGTCCAAATTGTATGATCTCTAAAGTTATCAGAAACCTGTATTTAACAGTACTTAAACCTGTATTTAACAGTCAGACTCCTTCTTATAAATTTTCTTGAAAAAGCAAATTTCGGACTGTAGTCAGTTAAGAAACACTTTGAGAAGAATTAAAGTAAAATAATAATTGTGGATGACTAAAAGTCTTAGAATAGCGATGGTTAAAGAGACAATTGACAAACAAATTAGGCTATTTCTTTGACACATAACGATTTAACATAATAACCATAATTATTACTGATAACTTACACCAAGACATATAAGAATTTTATGACTCTCATATAATTTTGAAATACTTATTAATAATACATCTATGCAAATATAACCCGAAGAAAGTTAAATAACACTTTATATTTGACAATGCTTTCTGTATAGCTTTAGAATACCAAATAAGCTGAATGTGTCTCTCTTGGACTTTCAGTGGCTCTGATATTTAAAAATAAAGATGAGTTTGAGGTCAAAAAAGCTGAATTTGGAATTTTTATTTTGTAAAATTTGTCAAAATCAAAGGTTTAAAACACTTGTCATAAAACAGAATCACAAGTTACTATAAAATAATTTATTTATTTATTATTTATTTATTCAGCCAAAGTAGTAATTCATGGATTTTAAAGGCAAAAACTTTACTATTTAGTAAAAAGGAGACTCAATTTCCCAAACGAATACACCTAATAAAGACAAACTGAAAAGCAAGCTAATAAAGAGGGTAAACTGAATCTGTCTCTCTCTCTCTCTCTCCCTTTTTTTTTTTTTTTGGAAGTTTACTAAAACGGTGGAAAAATGTATTGTTTCCATTAACGTTACATAAAAATTTTATTTAAAGAAAAAAGCAAGTTTTTTATCTTTGCATTAGTGTATTAAATATTAAAGTTAATTTTAATAAAACTTTATAAACAAATCTTCATCTTAATCAATTTGACCATGAGGTAAGATTTTTATAAACTTTTAAAAAACTTTTACCATTTTTTCCAAATTTTATATTGATTTAGTTGCATCTATTATTTATCTGAAAACAATTTTCAAAACCTTCAAATTAGGCAAAATTATTTTTCATTTAACAAAAACCACATTTCTACATCTTATAACCTTTTTTATGAAACACACAATTTTTTTCATATTACATATCCATAGAACTGTTTCTCTTATAGCTTTAATTACATATAGTACTACAATGCTAACTCTTAGTAACCCTTATAGTTAATAAAAAACCTAGGAAGGGAGGGGGCAGTGCAAGATGACCGAACAGAAACCTCCAGAGATCATCCTGCCACGCAAACAACAAATTCAATGACTATCCACACAAGCAAGCACCTTCCAAAGAACCAAAACTCAGGTGATTGATTATACAACATGGTTTTACTATTATTCCAAGGAAAGAGGCCCTGAAGAGGACAGAAAAGACAACCCTGCATTGCCTACACCACCCCTCCCCCATCCCTGGCAGTGCCTTGTCAGCACACCCAGTGAAGAGAGAATCTGTGTTCCCTGGAGGAGGGAGAGTGAAATGATGGTGAGACTTTACATTGAAACCCAGGGCCACCCTGGCACAGGGGAACACAGCACAGGGCAGAATTCTGCCAGTGCCCATGGAGGGAGCATTTGGACCAACCTGGCCAGAGAGAAATGCTCTTCCCTGAAACCCAAGTTACAGGTAGCCCCACCACCAGATGACAAAAAGCAGCCTGGGCCAGGACTCAATTTTAAAGCAGCTGGGCCACAAAGGCTACAGTCCTTGGGCAATCCCTACTGCTATGCTGGCTTGGAGGCAGTGAACTTGGGATGAACATGACCCAGTGAGACACCAGCAGTGGCAGCCAAACAAGTGCCTGTGTCATCCCCACGCCCTTCAACTATAGGCAGTGTGGCTCAGGGAGTCTTCTTCCACTTGGGGAAAGGGAAATGTTCAGAGGATTTGTTTTGCAACTTGGGTAGTAACTCAGCCACAGTAAAGTAAAGTACCAAACAGACCCCTGAAGCCCCCGAGTCCAGGCCTTAGTTCTTGGAAGGCATTTCTGGACCTATTCTGGGCCAGAAGGAAACATGCTGCCCTGAAGGGAAGGACCCGGTCCTGGCAGGATTCACTACCTGCTGACTAAACAACCCTTGGGGGCTTTGAATAAACATAAGAAGTAGCCAGGCAACAGTCACCATGGACTTTGTGTGGGACTGGGCTGGCTTCAGGTGTGACCTGGCACTGGTGTCCACAAGGGAGTGCCCACATTACTCCTCCCCAAATTCCAGCAGCCCAGCACAGAGAGTGAGGGAAGAGAGTGAGAGACCTTGTCTAGAAATCCAGGGAATTCTCCCATACCTTACCCAAGCCCACCAAGATGGTACCACCAGAAGTATGCAAGAGTCACAGCATTACTGGGCTTGAGGCACCCCCAGTGCTGATATGGCTACAGTGACCAAAGACTTACATCACAACACTTAATTCCCTTTGACTATCTGGAAAGCCTTCTCAAGAAGGATGGATTCAAACAAGCCCAGACTGTGAAGATTAAAATGAATTCCTAAATCTTCAATGCTAACACATCGACATCCATAAGCATCAACGACACCTAGGAAAAGTGACCTCACCAACAAACTTAAAAAGGTATGAGTAGACAATCCTGGAATGATGGAGATATGTGACCTCTCAGACAAAGAATTCAAAATGTCCTAAAGAAGCTCAGTGAACTTCAAAACAACATAGAGAAGAAATTCAGAAGCCTAACAGAGAAATTTAACAAAGAGATTGACATAATAATAAAAAATCAAGTAGAAATTCTAGAGCTTAAGAATTCAACTGACAAACTTAGAAAGGCATCAGAGTCTCTCAACAGCAGACTCGACCAAGCAGAAGAAAGAATTAGTGAGATTGAGGACAGGCTATTTGAAAATACACAGAAGAGAAAAAAGAAATAAGGAAAAGAAAGAATGAACCATGCCTAAAGATCTAGAAAATAGCCTCAAAAGGGCAAACATAAGAGTTATTGGCCTTAAAGAGGAGATAGAAAAAGAGATTGGGGTAGATGGTTTATTTAAAGAAACAATTAACAGAGAACTTCCCAAACCAAGAGAAAGATATCAATATTTAAGGTCACAGAACACCAAGCAGATTTAACGCAAACAAGACCACCTCAAGACATTTAATAATCAAGCTCCCAAAGGTCACAGATAAAGAAAAGGTCCTAAGGGAAGAAAGAAAAAAGAAAAAAAAGTAACATATAAAGGAGCTCCCATATGTCTGGCAGAAGACTTCTTTGTGGAAACCTTACAGACCAAGAGAGAGTGGCATCATGTATTCAAAGTGCTGAAGGATAAAAACCTTAACCCAAGAATGAGATAATGTGATATCCTGTAAAATATCCTTCAAACAGGAAGGAAAAATAAAGGCTATCCCAAAACAAAACAAACAAACAAACAAACAAACAAAAAACAAGGATTTCATCAACACCAGACCTGTCCTACAAGAAATGCGTAAAGCAGTTCTTTAATCTGAAAGAAAAGGATGTTAATGAACAATAAGAAATCATCCGAAGCTATAAACTAACTGGTAACAGTAAGTACACAAATACAGAACACTCTATTGGTATAATAGTGATGCATTAACCACTTATATCTTCAGTAGGAAGATTAAAAGACAAACCTATCAAAAATAACTGCAACAACTTTTTGAGAGATAGATAGTACGAAACGATACAGAATGAAACAACAAAAAGTTAAAAAGGATGAGGAGATGGAGTTAAAAGGTAGAATTTCTGTCAGTTTTCTCTTTCCTTGTTTATTTGTTTGTTTGTAGACAGAGATGTCATATGTTTACAATAATTGGTTGTAAAAGGTTTTTTGCTAGCTACATGGTAAGCTCAAAGTTAAAAATCTACAAGAGATACACTAAAAAAAAAAAATCAAGATATTAACATGCACTGCCGAAGAAAATAACTTTTAACAAAGGAAAACTGGAATGATATAAGAAAGAAAAAGAGGACCACAAAACATCCAGAAATCAAATAATAACATGGCAGTAGTAAGTCCTTAACTATCAATAATAACATTGAATGTGAATGGACTAAATTCTCCAATCAAAAGACATACAGTGGCTGAATGGATAAGAAAATCAAAAACCAACTATATGTTGTCTGCAAGAGACACACTTCACCAATAAAGACACACATCAAATGAAAATAAAGGGACAGAATAAGATATTCCATGCAAATAGAAACCAAGAAAAAGCAGGAGTAGCTATACTTTCATCAGATAAAGTAGATTTCAAGACAAAAGCTGTAGAAAGAGACAAAGAAGGTCATTATACACTGATAAAGGGGTCAATTCAGCAAGAGGATATAATAATTCTAAATATATATGCATCCAATACTTGAGCACCCAGATTAATGCAAATATTATCGGAGCTAAAGAGACAGACAGACCCCAATACAGCAATCACTGGAGACCTCAACACTCCATTTTCAGCATTGGACAGATCATCCAGACCGAAAATCAACAAAGAAACATTGGACTTAACCTGCACTATAGACCAAATGGACTTAATAGATATTTGCAGAACTATTGGATGGTAATAGCTGCAGAATACACATTCTTCTCCTCAGCTCATGGATCATTCTTAAGGATAGACCATAAGGTAGCCACAAAACAAATTTTAAAACTTCAAAAACAAATGAAATCATACCAACTATTTTCTCTGATCACAATGGAATAAAACTAGAAATCAGTAACACAAGAGGAACATTGGAAACTATACAAACAAATGGAAATTAAACATCATGCTCCTGAATGACCAGTGGGTCAATAAAGAGAATAATAAGGAAACTAAAAAATTTCTCAAAAACAAATGGAAATGAAAATACAATATATCAAATCCTATGGAATGTATCAAAATCAGTAATAAGAGGAAAGTTTTTAGCAATAAGTGCCTACATCAAAAGAGTAGAGAACCTTCAAATAAACAACCTAATGATGCATCTCAAAGAACTGCAAAAACAAGAGCAAACCAAACCTAAAATTAGTAGGAGAAACAAATTAATAAAGATCAGAGAAAAAATAAATTAAATTGAAACCAAAAAATACAAAAGCTCAATAAAATGAAAAGTTGTGTTTTTGAAAACATAAACAAAATTGACACACCATTACCCAGTCTAAGAAAAAAGGGAGAAGAACCAAATAAATAAAATCAGAGATGAAAAGGGAGACATTACAACTGATACTGCAGAAATCCAAAGGATCATTAGAGACTACCATGAGCAACTATATGCCAATAAATTGGAAAACCTCGAAGAAATGGATAAATTCATAGAGACATACAACCTACCAACTAGGAACTAAGGCTGGGTGCAGTGGCTCACTCCTGTAATCCTAGCACTCTGGGAGGCTGAGGTGGGAGGATTGCTAGAGCTCAGGAGTTTGAGACCAACCTGAGCAAGAGGGAGGCCCTGACTCTACTAAAAATAGAAAAATTAGCTGGGCACCTGTAGTTCCAGCTACAGAGGAGGCTGAGGCAGGAGGATCGCTTGAGCCCAGGAGTTTTCGGTTGCAGTGAGCTACGATGACACCACTTCACTCTACCCAGGGTGACAGAGTAATATTCTGTCTCAAAAAAAAAAAAAAAAAAAAAAAACTAGGAACTTAAAGTAACTTTGAACTGTTACCAGTCTTCAATTTTTATTAGCACATCTAAATATATTTAGCTTTCTATATTATATAAAAATAAGATGTCAAAATATATTAATTTAAACCTATGTTTAATAATGTTTTAGTATTTTAACTTACAAATAACTTCAACATTTTATGATTATCCTTTTTAATTTAACACAACATGACTTAAAGATTTTAAATTACTGAAATGAATTTTGAAACTACACAGGTAGCATCTATAAGCTCACAGTCAAATCCAGCACATATTAAAAATATTACAGAAGCAGCAGTTTTATGACCTTAAAACATCTAGCAGAGCTAGTATCTGACCTGTCTGACCAACAGATTGATGTGAAAATGTCTTAACTAAATTTTTAAGATGTTTTTATTTTATTATACCAATGATTTTAAAACTATATTCATTAAAGATTACTAAAGTCACATGAACTTGAAAAGAATTTAGGCTTACTTGCTTAATTTATGAAGCACACAAGTGTATTCAAAGACCCTACAGCCTTGATTTTAAAAGTCTAGCCATGAGACTGGCAACTCACCAGTCCAAAAGGATAGCTGGATTAAAACCTTGACACTGAGAATGGAACAAGTAAAAAGAAAAAGTTTGTCTCACAAATGGCCTAAATCTTCACTGAGTCTCAGAGGAAACTTAAAGCACAGAGAGAGAAAATCCAAGCCCTTTCAAGGAGTGTGGGTGTGTTAGAGAAAGACAAATATGGATGCCAAGGCAACATAAAATTGCAGGAATTCACCATAGGACTTTATGAGGAGATTAACTTCATTTAGATATTTAGCATTAAATTTTAGTCCCACAAAAGAAAGAGAGTCATCATGGGACTGAGCCACATAATGCTTTTACAATACACTTCTTACAAAGAAATTTTTTTTAAGTACTTAGACCACACCATTTCTTATCTAAGGCCCAAAGAAAGGAGAAGTCTCCTGTAGTATATTCAGCTGCCTTAGCCATATTGTACAAACAGAAAGGCCAGGATTCCTTTTTGCCGGCTGATTAGGTTCTTTTGGTTTTTCTCTACTGCAGTTTTTCAGAAGAACATAGCAACTTTCAACTGTAGAGAACAAAGCCCTATTCCCTCATAAAGGTTCATGGAAAAGGAAATCACTGACATGAGGCATATTGATTAATTGGAGAAAAAGATGTTTAAATCAACTTTTAACATGTATATATGGGAGTCTTTAGAGTGAAAACCTAGCAAAACAGGTTTGGGAAGGAGAAGAGAAAGAGGCTAGCAAAGTGGGTGTGTTAGTCCATTTTAGAAGCCTCATTTTCCATAATTTAGTTGGTCAAATCTAATGTAGGATAAAACAAAAACCAAAAACAAAAAGAAACAGCAATCACAATGAATACATTGCTGAGATCTCTACACATAAGAAGGAGTTATAGCTAGCTGAGAATAAACCTTAGGCCTCAATTATTAAATTCTCAAATGAAACCCCAAACCAGCTCATCTGGAGATGGGATGCAGGCTGAGCCTGTTCTCCATTGTCATAGAAGCAGGAAACTGGCCTTCTTTATCAGAAGTCAGCAAAACTCCCCTAAAGTAGTTCTGTGGCAGAATAAAGCTCAGATCTCAACTGAAAAGGTGGGAGATCCAGGGATCTTTGGAGAGAGCAGCCCAAACCTCAGCAAATTGCCCAATTGCTCAATGCCATACGGAGGAGCTCTGGCTGATACCAGAAACACCAATTAGAAAGTTGCTACAGGTTAAGAAGGCCAAAGTCTTCTCAGAGTTTCTTCATGGTCGCCATTTGTGGACCCAAGTAAGTGACTGAGGCAAAAATCTCAATCAATGGAGGTTTATTAAGCTTAAGTTGAGGGTGCACCCAGGAAAAAACAGCCACAGCTTGTCTGTGTTTTGAAATTCCCTAAATGACTCTTCTATTTCTTTAAGTTCTATTATATCCTTTCTTATGTTGTCTAGCTCTCTGGTGACTTTTCATTTTTTTTCATTTATTTCCTGAAATTTTGTCTTCTTTTGATTGGTTTTCAATTTTCTCTTCAATTCCATTCATCTTATTTGCCATCCATATTCTGAATTCCATTTCTGTCATTTCAGCAATTTCCTTGTGGGTGGGGTCCACTACTGTAGTTCCATTTTGTTCCCTTGGGGGTGTCAAACTGTTTTGTTTTTTTCAAGCTCCCAGGGTTCTTTTGTTGATTTCTTCTCATCTGGCTCCCCTTCTCTCAGCTCTTGGTTAATAGGACTGCAGGGCGCTTGTTCTCCTTTGTTGGGGACTCTCTCAAACCAAGTCCAGTAGTGACTGCTGCTCAGGACTGGGGTCCTGAGTGAAGTGTTTCACCTCAAGGAAGTTCTGCTGGCCCAGCAGTAGTGGTGGGGACTCAGTTGTGGGGTCTTGGCATCCAGGGACAACTTTGTAATCTCAGGGGTGGATTTGCAGGCCCACCAGGGGCCTTGGATCTGCAAGGGAAGAGCCTCAGTGTTGGGCACAGTGGGAGCTTCAGAGGTGGCTCTGGGGACTTCAGTGGCAGAGCCACCCATATGGGGGGCTGTTCCACCAGCATGGGGAGTGCTGATACTTAGTTGCATGGGCACGTGTTTCCCTCAGCCACCCAAGTTCCAAATAGGTGGGCCAGAGTTACTGGTCAGCCAAGGTTCTCTCTCCACACCTAGGACCTACTGAGGCAGTCATCCAAGGCTTCCCAAGTGGTGCCTGTGGCTTCCGAGGTTCCCCCTCTTTTCAGCTTCCATGCTGGGGAGGAAGCGTGCTCAACACCCAATCACAGGGCTGAAACAGGGGAGCATCTGTCCCCTTCCTGGCCTGATGGAAGTGATGCTAAGGTTACTGCTGGATGGCTGGGTCCTGAGTGGACTTGTCTCTGTGCACCAGAGTGATCAGGATGCCATCAGTTGCAGAAGCCTGGTATTGGCAAGCATCAAATCTCTGCTGCACCTGCTCTCTGATGGAATTTCTCTGAACTGACTTTGAGTAGCTTCCTGATCAGCCCAAAGGTCTGCAGTGAAAGAGAGAGACCCCTCATGGATTGAGCTGCCCATGCCCTTGGGTTGTCTCTATCCTGATGTCTTCACCTCTTCCCAGCAGTGTGAACTGTATTGGGTCCCCCAGCTTAATCTCTAAGATGGTGGGTGGTACTTGTGGGTAAAAATCAGCCATGCCCTGTTTGATTGAGTTGGTGGATACTGTGATGAGCTATGGAGTTGTTCTCCCTGTCATTGGTTGTTGCTTGCATTAAACAGTCAACTGCTGAGATGTTCTTTTGTGCCATTGCTAAGCTCTAGTACCTCAGGTGGAGCACTCGAATGCCCCAGGTTTTGGGAGGGGCCCTGTATTTCCCAGGGAGTTGCTTGATCTCCACCACAGCAGAGGTGGGTGGAGGAGGCAGAGTGTGGTTAGGTTGCACAAGCCTGGAAGGCTTTGCAAAGCCTCGGCAGGGTTCAGAGGTCATTTTCCTGGCTGCTAGGGTAGCTTCTGGGAGGAAAGTCAGGGCAGGCTCTCCAGACCAGGAGGGCTGTTTATGGGCGAGGGGCCAAAACCCTTGGTTGCTATGGTGCCAGGGTGGGCTCTTCCCTGCTGGAGGACTGGCCCTAATCCAATGGCACAGCTTTCCTGTGTGGAGGGGTGGGCACTCTCCAAGATTATTGTGTCTCAGATCCCCACAGTATTCTATCAGTTCTGTTCACGTGGGCTCCCTTGAAATCTGAGTCCAGCTCTCAAACCTCCCCATTGTGTCCCCCAGCAACCCGCTCAAGTTTTGGGGGCACAGGATCTAGCATGCATGTCTGACCTGCTGGTGTGCATCCTTGCAAAATGCCAGCAGGCAGGGAGCTCCCACATTGGGCACCCTGGGTCTGCCACAGGTCCTCAAGGGAAGAGGCATGGGCACCACTCTGTGTGGAGACCTCAGCCTGGAGTACAAGCCTGCTGGAGAGAGGCAGCCATTTACCAAATTCTCAGCTCAAACTGCTTTCCCATTTGCAGTGGATGGGAGAGCAGTGGGGAAGGAAAAGGGTATGAAGGGAAGAAAGCTGGCTCTTTGGCCTCTCAGCTCACTCTCCTTGTAGGGAAACCTCACATGGAATGCTCAAGCTCTAGGATCGTGCGACTTCTCTCCACTATTCCATGTTTGCTTCAATGCTTGGGCTCGTGGGGGTGGCAAAGCCTCCAACAATCATGGTAGACTGCTGGTCACCAGAGGCACATCTGAGGGATAGAGGGATCCCTCGTCACCCCTTCACCGAGCTCTGAGCCTCTCTGGGTTTGATTCTTATATATATATATATATATATATATATATATATATATATATATGTATTCTTCTTCCTTGTCTGCTTCACAATTTTCCTCTGTGAGGTCTCTGGCAGATGCTGGCACTTCTATGATCTTCACCTGAGCTGCATCTCCTTGCTCCTCTAATTTATCTGAAGCCCTACCTTCCCTCTGGGACAGACTGGCAAGTGATGTTTCTAGTTGGCCATCTTGCCCCCACCCCCAGTCTAGGCCTTTTCTGTCATATGCTTCAACATTTTTTTCAGACTCTACCCATTATCCAATTCTAAAGCAATTTTCACACTTTTAGGTATTTGGTAAACAGCATCCCATTCTTGGTACCAAAAATCTGTAAGGCCGTATGGGTTTATGTTCCTATTTCTTTGCATGTCTCATTTTATTAATAAATTTACTATGCTTGATCTTAGCCAAAAGGCTGAGAAATAAAAACAAATTTAAAACTAAGCATTTTAGGTAATTTATTTTAGCAACACTAGATAACGATGATCCCTCACCCCCATATCAGGGTTTGCTTCTGTTACTATTTGCTTGTGTATTTTATGACTTGGTTAGACTATTTTAGTGATGTCTTTTTCCTCCACATTGTTAATGGTGTGAAGCCTTTGTGTTTATCCTAGAAGGATACAGCCATGGGCATGCACATAGTCACTCTGGGATGGAAGTGGTTTTATCAGGGCTCTCTTTGACTCTTTCTTTCCCTAATTTCTCTACTAAGCTATCTCCTTTATTTGGTATTACATCTTCACCTTTAGGCTCCAGTAATTACTGGCTGATTGCTCTATTATTTGTGGCAATGCCTTCGGGCATACATTGCTTAGCAGTCTAATCCAATTAAATTCCAGGAGTGGTAATGAATGACATCATTATATAAAGTTTGTTATCACTCCAGGAAGGCTTTTCTTAGCTGTCTCTTTCCCTGGTTCTTTCTCTTTCTCTGTTTCTTTTTGCTAAAATTCAGCTCATGGGCTTATGGATTAGCTTGTTGCTCTTAAGAGGAGCTTTCTATTTTGTTCCATTGGTCTATTTGTCTGTCCTTAGGCCAATACCATATGGCTTTAATTACTGTAGTTTTGCAATATATTTAAAATCAGGATGCATTATGCCTCCAGTTTTGTTCTTCTTTCTCAAGATGTCTTTGGCTATTTTGGGTCTTTCGTGGTTCCACATAAAAATTAGGATTGGAGCTTCTAGATAGCTGAACATGTGGAGGTTCCTGTATGGTGGTGTGGGCAAAGAGGGCATGGAGGCTCCATGCTCCTCCCCTATACCTTGCCCTATACATCTATTTATCTGTACACTTTGTAATATCTTTTATAATAAATCAATAAATTCCCTTCATGATGAGAGATTTTTGAGGTGCTTCTCTCTCCTCTGTGTAATTGTTAGTTTGACTGGTAAAGAAATGGCTGGCAGTGTCAAACCTTTCTCTAGGGGAAGCAAAGATTCCACTTAGGGTATTTGAACCATCTCAAAGCTAGATGCTCTAATCTAACACAAGAGAGAGGAGCAGTGTTGAAAAAGGGCAAGTAGTGTCCTGACACAGAGGAGAGCCCAGAGCATAGAACAGAAGCAAGAGAGTGAGCAATGTACTGTTAGTAGAATTGTCCAGTGTTGTGCTTGGAATGGTAGAGTATTCTGCTTCCATCTCCTCTTACATTATTGAGTGTTTATTTCTGTGCTTCAGTTAGTAATAGCTCAAATTATTGGTGATCCATCACTACATGGAGATGTTTGGTTGTGGCTGGAATTCTTTCTCACATCAATTTCCAGTGCTCTTTGGGTGCTCCCCTGTTTGTGCTTAGCAAAGTTGTGAATGTCATTTGGTTTCAAGATATAGCTGACTGGGCATTGCAGGTATTAGAGAGGAAGTCTCATCCATTCCCTAGTGCCAGCAAAATAATTGCTGACATGCTCTTCAACCTTTTGTTGTAGGCTATTTTTCTCATCTAGGGAATGTTTGTGAGTCTCTTTCCCATTCATCTTGTTGGTCAGCTGGTCAGTCTCCTGCATATGTCCCTTCTCTACTCACTATACTGCTTTGAATAGCGTTGGTCCAATAAAGGAATTGAAATGTGACAGCAGTTATCAAACATACAAGGAAGAAGTGGCCTTACCATTTTGGGTTTGGTTTGCCCTTGGCTTTTCTCACAGAAACTCAGCTGACATACATTATCAGTGGCTTCTCTATCCTCTTTCCTTTATTCATTATCAGAACCAATGAAGCAAAGACCCCTGGCAAAGCATACCTCTTTGAGTTGCCTCTTCTCCTTGGTGATCTTCTTAAGCAACAGACTCTTCCACAAGACAGTCTACCTACAATCTGCTCTGAGAAGCTCACCTCTCCAGAAAGTGAGATATCACTTATCTCCAGTGAGAGTGGCCTTTATCAAAAAGTCCCCCAAAAATAAATGTTGGTGTAGATGCAGAGAGATAGGAACACTCATACACTGCTGGTGGGATTGCAAACTAGTGCAACCTCTATGGAAAACAATATGGAGGTACCTTAAAGAGATACAAGTAGAATTACCATTTGATCCAGCAATCCCATTATTGGGCATCTACCCAAAAGAACAAAAGACATTCTATAAAAGAGATATCTGCACTAGAATGTTTATAGCAACACAATTCACAATTACAAAGATGTGGAAACCACCCAAGTGTCCATCAGTACATGAGTGGTTTAATAAAATGTGGTATATGTATACCATGAAGTACTATTCAGCTACAAGAAACAATGGTGATATAGCACCTCTTATATTATCCTGGATAGAGCCGGAACCCATTCTACTAAGTGAAGTATTCCAAGAATGGAAAAATAAGCATCACATGTACTCACCATCAAATTGGTATTAACTTACCAACACTTAAGTGCACATATAGTAATAACATTCATTGGGTGTTGGATGGATGGGACGGGGGAGGCAAGGATGGGTATATTCACACCTAACGGGTGCGGTGCACACCGTCTGGAGGATGGACAAACTTGAAGCTCTGGTTGGGGCAAAGGCAATATACGTAACCTAAACATTTGTACCCCATAATGTGCTGAAAAAAATTAAAGAAAAATAATAATTCATCATTACCAGGTGGGTTTGATCCCAGAGGTGCAAGTGTGGTTTAACATATGCAAATCTATAAGTGCAATTCACCATATAAATAAAAGCAGGAACAAAAACCATATGATCCTCTCGATTCATGCAGAAAAAGCATTTGACGGAATTCATCACACTTTTATGATAAAAACTCTTAACAAAATAAGCATAGATGAGATGTACCTAAAAATGCTTAAAGCCATATATGATAAACCCACAGCCAACATCATACTGAATGGGGAAAACTTGAAAGCATTCCCACTTAGAACTGGAACCAGACAAAGTTGTCCACTATGTCCACTTATATTCAACACAATACTGGAAGTCCTTGCCAGAGCAATCAGACAAGAGCAGGGAATCAAGGGTATCCAAATGGGGGCAGAAGAGGTCAAACATTCACTCTTTTCTGATGATATGCTATCTAAAAAACCCCAAAGATTAAACCAAGAGATTCCTGGAATTATTAAATGAATTCAGCAAAGTCTCAGGATACAAAATCAGTGTACACTAATCAGTAGCTTTCATATACGCCAATAAGAGTGAAGCCAAGAATCAAATCAAGATGCAACACCTTTCACAATAGCATCAAAGAAAATAAAATGTTTAGGAATATGTTTAACTAAGGAGGTGAGAGACCAATACAGGGAGAACTACAAAACACTGAGAAAGGAAATTGCAGAGGATATAACAGATGGAAAATTCTACCATGCTCATGGATTCGCAAAATCAGTATTGTTCAAATGTCCATGCAACCCAAAGTGATCTACAGAGTCAAAGCAATCATATCAAAATACCAACATCATTTTTGAAGATCTAGGAAAAAATAATTCTACACTTTATATGGAACCAGAGAAGACCCTGTATAGCCAAGGCAATCTTAAGCAAAAAGAACAAATTGGGAGGCAACAATCTACCATAATTCAAGCTATACTGCAAGGCTATAGTAACCACAACAGCATGGTACTGGCACAAGAACAGAGACAGAGACCTTTGGAACAGGAGTGAGAACCCAGATATAAATCTATCCTCATATTGTCATCTAATCTTTGACAAAGCAGACAAAAGTATCCATTGGGGAAAAGAATCCCTGTTTAATAAATGGTGCTGGGAAAATTGGATAGCCACATGCAGAAGATTGAAATTGGATCCACAGCTCTCACCTCTCACAAAAATCAACTCACGATGTATAACTGACTTTAACCTAAGACATGAAACCATAAGAATTCTAGAAGAAAATGTTGGGAAAAATCTTATAGACATTAGCCTAGGAAAATAATTTATGAATAAGACCTCCAAAGCAATCACGGCAGCCATAAAAATAAAGAAATGGGACTTAATCAAATTAAAAAGCTTCTGCACAGCCAAGGAAACTATCATTAGAGTGAATAGACGACCTACAGAATGGAGGAAAATATTTGCATGCTACACATCTGATAAAGGGCTGATAACTAGAGTCTATATACAACTTAGGAAAATCAACAAGAAAAAATCAAACAACTCCATTAAAAAGTGGGCAAAGGACATGAACATAAACTTTGCAAAAGAAGACAAAATAATGGCCAGCAAACATATGAAAAGTTGCTCAATATCTCTAATCATGAGGGAATTGCAAATCAAAACCACAACAAGATATCACTTAACTCCAGTGAGAATGGTTTTTATCAAAAAGTCCGAAAACAACAAATGCTGGCATGGATATGGAGAGATAGGTACACTCTTACACTGCTGGTGGGACTGCAAATTAGTACAACCATTATGGAAAATAATATGTAGATACCTTGAAGTACTAAAAATAGAACTACCATTTGTTCCAGCAATCCAACTACTAGGCATCTACCCAAAGGAAAAAAAGACTTTCTATAATAAAAACATCTTCACTCAAATGTTTATAGAAGAACAATTCACAATTGTAAAGATGTGGAAACATCCCAAGTGCCCATCAATACTTGGGCGGATTAATAAAATGTGATATACATATATCTATCATGGAGTACTACTCAACCATAAAAAACAATGGTGAACTAGCACCTCTTGTGTTATCCTGGATGGAGCTAGAACCCATTCATCAAAGTGAAGTATCACAAGAATGGAAAAACAAACACCACATGTACTCACCATCAAATTGGTACTAACTGATCAACACCTAGGTACACACATGGAAGTAATATTCATCGGGTGCCGGGAAGGTGGGAGGGGGTGGAGGGGATGGGTAAATTCACAACTAATGGGAGCAGTATGCACTGTCTGGGGGATGATGGGCATGCTTGTAGCTCTGGCTTGGGTGGTGCAAAGGCAATATATGTAAAAAAATGTTTGTACCTCCATAATATTCTGAAATTAAAAAGAAGCAAAAATAGAAATACCTAATAACCCAGCAATCCCACTGCTGGGTATATACCCAAAAGAAAGGAAATCAGTATATCAAAAAAATATCTACACTCCCATGTTTATTGCAGCACTATTCTCAATAAATTCAAAGCAAATTAAACTTCATAGCTGAATTTTTACTTGTTGAGGACAAAGACTTGCACCTATATTACTGCATGCACTTTAATATAAAAGGCACACCTAACTGCTGACACATTGTGTTTCCCGCCCTGTATTTTTTAGGTGAATCCAAGGCCAAGTGTGGTCAACTGCTTTCTGCAAGGCAAATTTGCTATTTGAGCCCATGGAGAACCCCTCGTGGGCATTGCACGGAGTGAATACAGAATAGCTTATAGTAATACATATAAAAGGCCCAAAACCTAATTTTGGATCTTGTAGACTGCTTATTAAAGGATACTGAATCTGAGCCAAAAGCTATAGTATGAATAGAAGCAGGTTAGACAAAGGAGTTTTAAAGGAAGTTGTCAGTTTAAGAGATACAGATGTGAGACAGAGTGAATGGGATGGGGAAGGCAAACATATTGAATGTCACTTAAAACCCAGGTAATATCTGCATCACATAAAATAATTAAAAAGTGACAAATGGACTATGAAATATAGAAATAGTCATGCTCAGGCTGACTTCTGTCAGATCCATCTCCTGTTCAAAGAAACTAAACATTGAGCCTGTAAGGGTGAATGCTACTGTAAGAAGCACAAGACTTCAATGGAGAATGAGAGAAAACAGATAGCACTGTGCCAGAAGGTATAATATTGGCCTCTCTGAGGTATACACTAACACATAAGGGAATTTGCCAAATTTTGAAGACATCAATTATTCATTTATTTAGGAAAGCAAAATAAGTTCTTCAGTAGAATACAACTAGAAAATGAGTGTCCTCATCTGAAAATATAAGATCTTAATAAAACTCATCATAAAATTGGCCTTGGTGGGGAGAGCACTAAAACAGAATCACATGGCCCAAGTCAAGTCCTAACAATAGGGAAGATCATGTACAAAGACACAGAGGTAAGAAAAGACATATTGAATGAAGTCTAGAGTGCAGGAGCATGTGTGTGGCTGGGTGTGTGTGTGTGTGTGTGCGTGTGTGTGTGTGTTTATGCATATAGGTAAGTTTAGATGAGCCCGGAAAATTAACAAGGGTGTGAATTGACCATATTTGTATGTTAAAAAAATATACTCAAGGAGAAGAAAAACTGTTTTGGAAACCATTGCAGAAATACATTAAGATACAGTGGTGACATCAACTTAAGGTTATGGTGATTGATTTGGAGAGAAATTCTAGGGAAAATTACGTAGAAAAGACCTGATTATTTTTTTTTTGAGACAGAGTCTCACTCTCTTGCCTGGGGCGAGTGCTGTGGCGTCAGCCTAGCTCACAGCAACCTCAAACTCCTGGGCTCAAGTGATCCTACTGTCTCAGCCTCCCGAGTAGCTGGGACTACAGGCATGCGCCACCATGCCCGGCTAATTTTTTCTATATATATTTTTAGCTGTCCAATTAATTTCTTTCTATTTTTGGTAGAGACGGGGTCTCGCTCTTGCTCAGGCTGGTCTCAAACTCCTGAGCTCAAAACGATCCACCCGCCTCGGCCTCCCAGAGTGCTAGGATTACAGGCGTGAGCCACCGCGCCCGGCAAGACCTGATTCTTCAGACACACTATGCCCACAGAAAGCTTCACTACAAACAGAAAATTTGCACATAAACAGATAAATATCCCTTTTTACTAGGATGAAATATATAGATACATTTCTATTTGTAGATGGTTTCCTTCAATACCAGAAACAGAAGTGGACTTTAAATCTGTGCTACAAACCTCTCAAGCAAAAAATTTACCTCAGACGGTTTGACCTGCTATTTTGGAAATTTAAAGAAATTGTTTGATTTCTTAATTTAAATTTACAAGTGAATTTTAAATTTCTATTCACAAAATGCAAAGATTAATTGCACTTTAATAGATATGTGAAGGTATTTTTTTATTTCAGGAAATTATGGGGGTACAAACATTTTGGTGTAGTACTGTGTAGCTTTGCTCGTATATGAGCCTATTTTGCATGCTAGATTTGTCAGCGACTTGTAGCTCCCTGCTATTCTGCACCTGCACCACTGTCATTTGTGGTAAATCTTTATCAATACAGTGAAATTTAAAATATGTAGTCAACCAGGAGGTAATATAAAATAGCATAACTAAAGTTTAATGTATAATTTTGGCAAGTAGTTTTCAATCTGATTTTAGAGCTTGATGCAAACCCAAAAGGGGAGATAACAATTTCATTAAATGGGGATAACATTCAGGAGGTAGTGTCAACAAGATGGTAGACTAGGTGGTCCCAATGTTAATCTCCCCACAGAATCAATGATTAAACCACTACCCATTGAGAAAAACAGCTCTGGGAGAGCTCCAGAGTGCAATAAAGAAGATGCAGCAAAGAAATGGAGCACAAAAACTGAGGATGACAACATAGAAAAGTGTAGGAAGCATTTTATTGCTATTACCTCATCCCCCAGTCTGACACGTCAGCACCAAGAGGTATTCCTTTGTCCATGACCTCCTCCCATGGGAGAAAAGGAGAGGATGTTCCACTACTAAGGACCATTGCAATCTTTACCAATGCTGACCCCAGACGATGGAGCTTGCTAGAGTCCATATTGCTCAGAAGAGGAGCTAACAATGTCCCCACGCCACCTCAGCTCCATCACATGCATGCCCAGGCACTGATGTCGTCACTGCTAGCAATTCGATGCCCCAGGCCCCAGCACCACCAACGTTCCACTGATTCCTGAGCCCCAGAAACTAGCACAGGTATAGCTGCATCTCGGACTCTGGCTCCACACATGCTCATGCCCCAGTTCCAAGAGGGTCCTCAGTTGTGACTTCTCCCTCTAGGGAAAAAGAAAAATAGAAGGACTACAAAAGCCATTGCTACTACTGCAGACACCCACAACTTTGGCCCACCAAAGACCACTGTATTCTTTGCTGATATCCTCAGCTGGCTGGAATCTATGCTGCTGCACACCACCCAGCTGGCACCCTCACACTGGCACATAGATAAAGATATTTTCTGACTCAATTCAGTCTATAAAGTCCAGAAGAGGTGACCACTCCTTCAAATGTGCAGACATTGATGCAAGGATACAAGGAACATGAAAAATAAAGGGAAGATAACAACACCAAAGAAACAAAATAATTTTGCAGTAACTGACCACAAAGAAATTGACATCTATTAATTTTTTGACAAAGGATTCAAAATAATTGTTTTAAAGAAGCTCAGCAAGAGAGAACACAGACAACTCAATGATATCAGGAAAACAATAATGAATAAAATGATAATTTCAACAAAAAGATAGAAAGTGTAAGAAAAAACAAATTCTAGAGATGAAGAATACAATGACTGAATTAAAAAATAAAATAGCTTACAAAGTACACTCAATCAAGAAGAAAAAAGAATAAGAGAAATCAAAGACCAACAGTGGAGAAAAAAAAATGAAAAAGAGTGAAGAAAACATATGGGATTTATAGGACATCATCAAGCAAACCAATATATACATTATGGAAATCCCAGAAGAATAGGGAGACAAAGGGCAGAAATATTGTTTAAAGAAATAATGGCCAAACATTTTCCAAACCTTGGAAGGGAAATCAGTTTTCAGATTCGTGGATATGACACCGAAAGCATAGCAACAAAAGCAAAAGTAGACAAATGAAATTGCATTAAATTAGAAAACTTCTGAACAATAAAAGAAATCATCAACAGAGTGAAAAGACAACTTATGGAATGGGAGAAAATATTTGCAAACCATGTATCTTATAATGGGTTAATACTGAAAATATATAAGAAACTCATATAACTCAATAGCAAACAAAACCATTAAAATGGGCAAATAACATGAATAAACATTTCTCAAAAGAAGACATACAAATAAAATGTGTTATATGTATACCATGTAGTTCTACTCAGCCACAAAAAACAATGGTGATCTAGCATCTCTTGTATTATCCTGGACAGAGCTGGAACCCATTCTTCTAAGTGAAGTATCACAAGAATGGAAAAACAAGCATCACATGCACTCACCATCAAATTGGTTTTAACTGATCAACACTTAAATGCACATATAGTAATAACATTCACTGGGCATCGGGCAGATGGGAGGGGGGAGGAGGGAATGGGTATATACACACCTAATGGGTGCGGTGCCCACTGTCTGGGGGATGGGCATGCTTGAAGCTCTGACTCAGATGGGGCAAAGGCAATATATGTAACCTAAACATTTGTACCCCCATAATATGCTGAAATAAAAAAAAATTTTAAAAAGTAAATCTAACTGGCAAATAGCAATAAATAAATAAATAAATGCAGGTGTAACAGTAATGGTATTAAATGTAATTTGTCTTAGTGGATTAAAAAAATCAATTCCCAACTAAAAACAACAATGACAACAACAAAAGAAGACATACAAATGACCAACAGGTATGTGAAAAGATGCTCAACATCACCAATCATCAGGGAAATGCAAATCAAATCCACAATGAGATATCACCTCATATCTATTAGAATGGCTATTATCAGAAAGACAAAAGACAAATTTTGGCAAGGATGTGGAGAAAAGTAAACCCTTGCACACCATAGGTAGGACTGTAAATGGGAAAAATCATTATGGAAAATAGCATGTAGGTTCCTCAAAAAATTAAAAATATAACTGGCATATGATCCAGTAATCCCACTTCTGAGTATATATCCAAAGGAAACAACATCCCAAAGACATATAAATATCTGCACTCCCATGAAAACTGCAGCATTATTCTCAGTAGCCAAGATATGGAAACAACCTAAATGTCCATCAGCAGATGAATGAATAAGGAAATGTTGTATATATACACATTGAAATATTATTGAGTCTTACAAAAAGAAGGTCATATTGTCATTTTATGAAAACATGGATGAACCTGGAGGACATTATGCTAAGTGCAACAGGCCAGACACAAAAAAACAAACACTACATGATCTCACTTATATGTGGAATCTAAAATAGTCAGACTCATAGAAGCAGAGCAGAATGGTGGTTGTCAGGCAGTGTGGGAAGGGAAATATAGGAAGATATTGGTCAAGACATAAATTTCAGTTATGCAAGATGAATAAGTTCTGGGGAGTTAACATACAACAATGTGACTATAGTTAACAATACTGTATTGTATACTTGAAATTTTCCCAGAGGGTAGATCTTAAGCATTCTCGCCACACACATACAAAAAGAATGACTGAATAAATGCATGGAAGGCACTGTGCTTTATAAATAAATAAATAAATAAATAAATAAATAAAAATTAAGGTTGGAAACACCAAAAAGAACTCGAAACAAATCTTTCAAGATAGTTACTTCTGAGAAAAATAAAAACCAAAGTGTAAGAAAAAGTAGACTAACATTATTTTGGCTATAGATTACAAGTTTTGCTTAACAAAATAATTGTATTAATTATTTCATTACAATATTAATATAGGTGGAGCTATACAAGTCTCCTTTTAGCATGATTATTTTGAGAATTGTCCCATGTGTTGACATCACTAGATCTACATCACTTCTTTTTTAAGAGTAATTCTGCTTCTATTTTTTAAATAAATGATTAATTAAATGATGTAATATTCATAATGCTACAAAAATGTGGAGTATATGTAAATATTTTTCTCATAGTTTATATATGTAAAATACTGATGAATCTGAAGCAGAAGTTCACTGAGAAATGTATATAAGCATTAGTTGTTGAATTTACAGATGTTGCCAGTCAAAGTTATACATTGATGTTTAAAATGAAAGCAAGAAATAGCCAATTAAGTAGTAAATAGAAAACCATCTAACCATCTTCACATGAATCATCTATAAGTGGGTGAGCTTTCACTACTCTTTCCATGGGAGTCTTAACAGAATCATAATTCCATCCCTTCCTGCGAAACAACTTCTCAAGGATGTCTAGCATCGTGTAGCCCTTGCTTAGAATAAAGTCCTTAAAGGCAGTTGTTCCATAAAGCTCATCAATAGTATCTGGTTTATGAGCTCTTTCTTCAGCTTCAAGTAAGATCTTGGGGTCAATCAAAGGTTCATCATTTATTAGCTTTTTCCACAACTTAGGCTTCAGATACCATGCGCCATACCTCATCTTCACCCAGTTGGGTTTATAAGGATTCGGTGGTTTCTGGAGTTTCCTCTCGACGTCTAGCTCCTGTATGGAGAATTCTATCTCCTCCATTTCGTTTAGCTTCTCACTGTACTTTAGCTCTGAAGTAAGCTGTTTTATCTTCTTGATGTGTAGGTCATCATCATAGGTTAGTTTGTAGTCACATTTAATTTCAAATTGTTTCATGATGAACTCTTCATCAACGTCCGAATCTCCATCTGTGAAAGTATTTACTCAATTACAGAAGTCATGGACTCCTGTTGGTATGTATCTGTCAGGAAGAGGATCAGCGAGCACGTCTGTTGTGGTTGGCGTTTCTTCCTGAAGCGAATCATCTGGCTGGGTCACGGGAGTCCTGGGAGGTCCCAGGAAGGCTTTCCTGGAACGATGTTTACAAAGCTTCATGGGTTCCCTGGTTCTTTTCCTTTTGCCCTCACAATAAGTCCATGTATCCTCCAGCTTCCTCTCAGGATCCAGCACTTCCAGCACCTTTAGTAAGAGATCTGCAGGTAGATCTTCTTCCAGATTCGGGTAGAGGGCCAAGGGATGCTGAGTTAGGCGGGCTTCTGTGTCCTCTGCGGAGGCCTTCCTTGCTTGCTGGGCTCCCGAGAGCGTGGAAAACAGGCCTGCTTCCTTAGACAGCTTTCTCCGACTTGTTCTGGGGGCAGGTTGGGGAACTCTGTGAGAAATCATGGGGAGAAAGGCCTCCTTAGAGCCTCGAGTGATCAGACCTTCACAAGGTGGACAGCCTTTCCTGAAGTCGTCCAGCCCTTCTTTCACAAATATCCACCGCCGGCTGTTCAGGGAGGTGGGAAACTTGAGGAGTCTGTTCTTGTGCTTTGCGAAACATTTGGAAGGTGGTTTGTCGAGGTACCAAGGCTTACAGTTCATGCCCAGGGGCAATGGCTCCACCATCCATGGCCGGAACAGCCGCCTCTGGTGGGCCATCGTGGCCCTAGCTCCGGGGCCACAGCTGGAGATTCAATAGTTTGTTCTTGTGCAGCCACTGGGGTCGCTAGGAGACCAGGAGCCACACGCAGCTGGGATTGTTCCCGGAGGCGGGGCCAGATTCTCTAGGCCAGGGCATGGGCTGCTACCGAGCTCCCAAGCCCAGCTCATTCCATTTTGTTGTCCATTGTATGGACATAACACTATTTACTTAAACATATGCCTTTTGATGGACATTTGGGCTATTTCCCATTTTGGACTATTACAAATAAAGCTTCTATTGAACATTTGTGTTCACGTCTTTTTATACACACATACTTTCATTTCTCTTGAGTAAATTTTACTTAGGAGTCCAATGGCAAGATCTTATGATAGGTGTATGTTTAACATTTTTAAGAAAACAACAAATTTTTCCAAAGTGATTGTACTATTTTTAATTTTTTTTAAAAATTGACAGATAAAATTGTATGTGTTAATATTTACCATGTACAACATGATGGTTGAAGTATATGTACATTGTGGAATGACTAAATCTAGATAATTAATATATGCATTGCCTCATACAGTTATCTTTTTAATGGTGAGAACACTTGCCCATTCTCTTAGCATTTTTCAAGAATGCAATATATTGTTATTAACTGTAGTCACCACGTTGTATAATAGATCTCTTAAAGTTATTCCTCTTATCTAACTGAAATTTTGTGTCCTCTAACCATGTGGTTGTACTATTTTATATTCTTTCCACAATGCATGAGAATTGCAATTCCTTCACATACTCCCCAACACTGGAATAGGTGGTCATTTTAATTTTGGCTATTCTAATAGGTATGTAGTGGTATCTCATTGTAGTTTTAATTTGCATTTCCCTAATGACTTTGGGTGTCGAATATCTGTTCATATGCTTGTTTGCCATCCATAGCTCTCCTTTTGTGAAGCATATGTTCAAATTTTTGCACATTATTTGCATTGCTTGACAACTCATTAAATTTTGAGAGTTATTTTTTTCTGGATTTAAGTCCTTTATCAGATATATGATTTGTGAATTTTTCCTTCCATCTATGGAAGGAAATGTCCTTTCATTGTCTTAACCATGTATTTCAAAGAGCAGTTTTCAAATTTGATGAAGTCCAATTTATGAATTTGTTCTCCTATGGATTTTTCTTTTTGTATTGTATCTAAGAAAATTTTGCCTATCCAGAGGTCACAATTTTTTTTCATTCTTCTAGAAGCTTTATAATTTTAGGTTTTACCTTTAGATTTGGGATTTATCATCTATTTTAATTTAATTTAACTTTTGTAGCTGGCACAAGATATGGATCAACTTTTTTTTGTTCTTTTTTTGGTTTTTATTGCCTGTGGATATCCAATAGTTCCAGAAGTATATATTTTTGAAAAGATGAGCTTTTCTCCACTGAATTACCTTTGTAACTTTGTAGAAAATCAGTTATCCATATTTCTATGGATTCGTTCCTGTTCCATTGATTTTTCTTTCTTCACAACAGTTCCATGCTGTGTTGATTACTTTTGCTTTATAATAAGTCTTGAAATCAGGCTGCATTAGCCATACAACTTTGATGTGCTCTTTTTGTTGTTGTTGTCATTGTTCTAGGTCATTTGAATTTCTATGAGAATTTTAGAATCAATTTTCCAATTCTACAAAAAAGCCTATTGGTATTTTGATTAGAATTCTTTGAAATCCAAAGATCAATTTGGGGATAATTGACATCTTACTAATATTGAGTTTTCTGACCCATGAAAAAGGTATATTTCCTTTTATGTATGTGTCCTTTCATTTATCTCAGCATCATTTTGTCATTTTCATAGTAGAGGTCTTTCACGTCTTTTTTTTTTTCCTCCAGATTTTTCCCTAAATATTTCATGGTTTTGATACTACTGTGAATAGTATTGAGGGCAAATTTTGAGGGTGGAGAAGGACAATGTACCGCACCACATGTCTGCTGGTGATGAATTTGCTCCTTTTTTATATGTCCTTATTTTACCTTGGTTTCTGAATGATGTTTTCTCCGTGTGTAAAATTCTGGGTTGATACTTTTTTTCATTCAGCACTTTAAAGAGGTGGCTACATTGTTTTCTCATTTGCTTTGTTTTGGATGAGAAGTCTGATGTCCCCTTGATTTTTGTGTCTTTGTACCTAATGTGTTTTTCCCCCTGGCATTCTAATCCCTGTGTGAATACCACAAACCTTTATCTATAATCTTTTTAGGTGTTCTTCTCCTGGTCCAAGTTGCTTAGCTTAATCTCCTCAATTTAGTAATGCTAATGGTCTCTGCCTTGGTTCCCCCCTCTATTCAATACATAATTTGGGGCAATCATAGAGAACACTTCATTTGTTTTCCATCTCTGCTGCTCAGTTTCTGCTGCCTGGTGTCTAGTGTCTTGCAAACTACTATCATATATTTTCCCTACTTTTTTTGGTTGTTTCAAAGGGTAAAGTGGGTCCCCTTTAGTTTATCTCAGTCAAAAGAAGAACTATAACTTACTTTTTATTGCTCTGTCTCCACCAATCTAGTGAAGCTGTTTTCTTACATGTCACCAGAAACTTTTTAACCATGAGATACCTTATCACATTCTTAATGATCTTCATTATTTGAAATTGTGGATAATACCCACCTTATTGAAATAAACTTCTTCCTTAGATTTCATACCATTCTATTTTGCTCTTTCTTCTAATGTTCATGATTAACATTTCCTGTAAAATACACAAAAATGAATAGCAAATTCCACAATACCAGCAGGCATTTTACAACTTTCATCCAAAACAGTTTTTCTTTCATAATCAATCAAAAATTTGAATACACAAATTACAGATTAAGTATCATTCCTCCACCATGGCCTTAACTTATGTGTTTTTAAAAATCCATTTGGTCACTTATTCTTTTACCACACATTTGTTAAGTTCCCGTTTTATGCCAGACAGTGTACTGTGTCCTCAAACTATTACGATTAAAAGACACAATTACTATCTTTTCCTAATAATGAAATTAACACAATTTCTTGCCATATGAAATCAGTTTTTGCACACTAATTATTTCAAAAGCTTTGTTCAAATTTCATCTTTGAGGTAAACCTTTTCTGAGTAAGTACTGAGTGGTGAAGATTAAGATTACAAATCAATGAAATAGAATTAAATGGATCAATACAATTAGGGTGAACAAAGATTGGTACCAGAAACTAAAGCATAAAGCCAGGAAATAAAAATCTAAGTGAGCATGAAAATGGGAACTTTATCTAAGTCTGGAGATAATTGTTTGTGACTTTTCTTTTTATTTGCTTTAATATGACTCACTGGAAGAAATCTCCACTTAGGGACAAAGACAATGTGACACTTTCACAGGAAGAAACAAAGACAATTAGTAAGTTTCCTAAAGTTAATGGTCAATAATAAGAAAACTTCTAATATTCTAACACCTTTGGAAGTTCAATATCTTTCCACTTCATCATATAACATATATATTTTCCATATGGTGAAAGATACAGGGGCAACAAAATTACACATATCTATTATTGCAGTTAATAAGGGAAATGTAATGAATATGCACTGTACATTCTAAGTAATGCTTCCAAAGCTCATTTCCTGCCATTAAAGAGATTACATTATTGCATGAGAATCCACATCCTCAAATTATCTGTCCTATTCCACTCAGAGAAGTGAATATTAGAAGATATGGATACTGGATAAAAAGCCTGTTGAGGATATTTAACATCTTCCAAAGCTATACCTCTGAAAAGAGATCATTATTATAGAATGCCCAATACTTTGCTCAACTGCTTCATCCTATGCTTCTTTAAATAATAGACAGAATGCTAATTTTGTCTATTGAAGGTCATTGTCACCCTAGATATTGCTCCTATATACTGACACACAATAAAAACATTTTTTATACCTTCTAATCTTGCAGTAGTTTTCAATATCAGATTATTCTACTAGTTTATACTGTCAATTGCCTTCCTCTTTTAGATTTCATTTTTACTTATATTTATATTTTTATTTTTATTAACATGACACTGTTAGTTATTTCTCTATATTCTTAACTTCTATGTGTTGTTTCTCCCTCTTTTGGGGAGAAACTATCAGATATTTGCATATAATTATGTTCCTACTTGGTCACATGCTTTTCCAAGCTTTCCAAATTTGGTCTCTTTTGTTTAATATTTCCCCATAAATTATTTCAGGGCTGCATCATTTTGTTCAGCTCTGAATTTCATCTGCTTTTGCCCTTAACTTTCACTATGGAAAGATGCAAAGTTTGTTCTTTCTGAAATATCAAGAAAGCTCTTATTTTATTGCTTGAATACTCAAATGAAAAAAAGTAAAGCAGAGAAAATTTATATTTCTTTCCAAACTTGCAAAAGAAAACACAGGGTTTTTTTTTTTCCAGTGGAGTCTTTAGTATTTTCTCTTTATAAGAGCATATCATCTGCAAACAGTGACAATTTGACATCTTCCTTTCCAATTTGAATGCCTTTTATTTCTATTTCTAGTCTAATTGCTCTGGTGAGGATTTCCAGTGCTATGTTGAATAGAAGTGGCGAGAGTGGGCATCTCTGTCTTGTTCCTGATCTTAGAGGAAAAGCTTTCAACTTTTCATCAGTGAGTATAATGTTAGCTGTGATCTTGTCATATATGGCCTATATTGTGTTGATGTACATTTCTTCTATACCTAATTGGTTGAGATTTTTTTAGTCATGAAAGGATATTGAATTCTGTCAAATGCTTTTTCTACATCTATTGAGGTAATCATGTTTTTTTATTAGTTAACGTCTAGTATCACACCAATTAATGTGCATATGTTGAACAATCCTTGCATTCCAAAGATAAATCCCACTTGATCATGGCATATGATCCTTTCAATATGTTGTTGAATTCTATTTTATTCTTTTTGATGCTATTGCAAATGAAATTGTTTTCTAAATTTCATTTTTCAATTTTTCATTGCTAGTGTGTATAAAAATGTAATTTTTGCATAGTGATCTTGTACCCTCCAACCTCCATGTACTCGTTTATTAGTTCTAATTGTATTTTATTGGGCTTCTTAAGATTTTAAATATACAAGATCTACCGTCTGCAAATAGAGATAGTGTTACTTCTTCCTTTTCAATTTGGATACATTTTATTTCATTTTCTTTCCTAACTGACCTGGCTAAAACCTCCAGTACTATGTTGAATGGAAGTGGCTAGAGGCGGGCATCCTTGTCTTAGTTTTGATCCTAGAGAAAAAGCTTTTAACTTTTCACTATTGAATTGGTTAACTGTAGGATTTCTGTAGATATCTTTATGAAGTTGAGGAGGTACCCTTTTCATCCTACTTTATTGAGTGATTTTATGATGAAGGGGTATGGAATATTTTAAATGCTTTTTCTGCATTTAGTGGCATGATTGTGTAGGGTTTACTTTATTCTATTCATATGGTATATTACATTAACCGTTTTTTGGATGTTAAACCAATTTTGCATTTCTGATATAAATCCCACTTAATCATGATGTATATTCATTTTTGTATGTTGCTGGTTGTGGTTTGCTAGTGTTTTGTTGAAGATTTTTGCACCTATGCTCATAAGAGTTTTTGGCCTGTAATTTTATTTTCTTGTGATGTCTTTTTCTGGTTTTGTTATGAGGTAATACTGACCTCATAAATAAGCTTAAATGTATTCCCTCCTCTTCTGTTTTTGGGAAGAGTTAAGAAAGAATTTATAGGATTCTTTAATTATTTTGTAGAATTCAACAGTGAAGATATTTGGACTTGGCCTTCTTTTTGTAAGTAGACTTTTTCAATTAGCAATAATCGCGCCTCGGCTAAACCTCATTGGCTACGATACTGCCACTGCGCAAAGCTGTAAGTAGACTTTTTGATTGTTAATTCTACTGTTTTACTTGTTATTGGTGTACTAAAATATTTTTTATTTCTTTTTGAGCCAGTTTCAGTAGTTTGTACCTTTCTAGGAATTTGTTCATTTCATTGAATATATCTAATATGTTGACATACACTTGATCAAAGCATTCCCTTATAATTTTATTTTTGTAAATTCAGTAGTAAGTTACCTCATTCATTCCTCATTTTAGTAATTTGATTTCTCTCTCCTTTTTGTTTGGTCAATGTAGCTAAATGTTGTCTATTTTGTTGATCTTTTCAAAGAATCAACTTTTGGTTTTGTGCATTTTGTCTATTGGTTTACATTCTCATTTTCATCAATTTTTGCGCTAATCTGTATCATTTCCTTATTTCTGCTTCCTTTGGGTTTCATTTACATTTTTCCTAAGAGTCTTAATGTAAAAAGTTAGGCTACTTGTTTGAGATCTTTCCTCTAATTACATATAGGCACTTACACCTATAAATTTCCCTCTAAACATCACATTGACTGCATCCTATAAATATTAGTATATGTCATGTTTTTATTTTCCTTCATTTCAAAGCATTAATGAACTTGGAATTTTGTTTCATGGAAATCTATAGTGCACCATGAGGCTATGCTATAGGTTTCCATAAAACAAAATTTTTCTCTGTATAGTCATCCATTTCTATCAAAGATAATCAAAGTAAGATGAATTTGTTTTCAAAATAAGTCTAGTCTCATTAAAATTGGCCTCATTACTTTCATAAGTGCAGCAAGAAGAGTGACTGATCACATAGCCTCTTTTTAAGTTTGCTTTGCTGAAACATTTAATTAGGAATCTCAGATTAGACTTTTAAAAGCCTTTCAATGTTAAAAAAAAAGCCAAGCCAAGGATTCACCATCAGACTTTGCCTGCAATACCTATATATTTGGGTGAATTCCTCTGTTCTTAAGGTCTCCAACATACCCTGAAATTCAAGGGAATGCCAGAAGTGACATTCCTTACTTACCTTTTTTGACACAGAGTCTCACTCTGTTGCCTGGGCTAGAGTGCCATGGCATCAGCCTAGCTCACAGCAACCTCAAACTCCTGGGCTTAAGCGATCCTTCTGCCTCAGCCTCCTGAGTAGCTGGGACTACAGGCATGTGCCACCATGTCCGGCTAATTTTTTCTATATATTTTTAGCTGTCCAAGTAATTTCTTTCTATTTTTTAGTAGAGACAGGGTCTCACTCTTGCTCTGGCTGGTCTCGAACTCCTGAGCTCAAAGGATCCACCCGCCTCTGCCTCCCAGAGTGGTAGGGTTACAGGTGTGAGCCACCACACCCGGCCTAGCTCGGAGATTCTTGAGTGAGGCTTGCTGGCCTCTAGTGGCCAGGAAGGAACCTTCCAGCTCCTGGCTCCACCTGGCTTCCTTGTAACTTCAGTGAGAAGAGAGGTGGGGCTGGGCGGAGCAGTTTATGCTAAGTTGCTAACCATTTTAAGGGCTCTTTGAGAATATTGGAGACTCTCTGCTTCTTTACCAAAACCTGGATAAGAAATTTTCTTTGGTTCAGAACAAATTATGGAGGCAGCATTTAGGCCCAAATTCAAGTCCCTTGTTTCTAAGATGTGGATGATGTTCTAAAGATAACTATCTCCAGCTTTGGATATGCTTTTCATATGATTTCCCCAATGAAAGATACAAAAATAGATGGCAGGCAAGGTATATTTGGAGAAGACTCACATGAGCATGTGGGATGAAAATCAAATGGAAATAATGTGTGCCAAAGAAGTTTGTAAACTCTAAAGAAGTACATATACAGAATTATTTTCAGAAAAAAACAAATGATCACATAGCCTTTATTAATATAATAGGTCCTTGAACAACATTTGCAACTTCTCTAAGCTTTGGTTTGCACCTCTGTGTATGGAAATAATGGTTTATCCCACATGCACAGATTGTCAAAATTGCATGAGACAATAGGTAGAGTATTACCTTTTACTGTGCAAGACTGATTTAATGAATTCAGCTATTATATTTTTGTTGTTATTCTCACCTTCATTTTTATGACCGACCAGGAGAATCTTTGCCTAAATTGGAATTCTACTTCATAGTTTATATAGGTCTTTCAAGTATATGTTGATCCCATTTAATTAGGGAATGCCTGAAATTCCTCATAAAGTGCTCCTCCAGTAGGCGGAGTGATAGCTCTTTCTTCTAAGAGGAAAGATGCATTCAAATGGCTCTTGATGTGAAGACACTATGGAAGGGATCTAAGTGGTGTTTGGGGGGGATTGACAAGATGGACTTTAAAGCCCTTGCAGGCTTGAAATGATTCATCCACCTGCAAATTCATGAGCAGAGATAAATTGCAGAAAAGACCAGAGACACATCACAGCACAAAGCCATGTTTAACCCTGTCTGTGCCCCACACTGGAAGGATCTCCATCCTTTTCTCCTCAGAGAGAGACACTCTAGTCCTTCCCAGTCACACAGGGATGCTCTTGGAATGGCACAGAGGCTGCCTGTGGCTGCAGCCTCCCTCCCAGTGTCATCCTCACTCCCAGGATTACCTTTGAGAAGGAGGCACGTGTGCCAAAAATGCTTTCCAAGTGGAGAAAAGACTATTTTAAATAAGACTGTAGATTCCTAAGAAAAATCCTTTACTATAAATCAACAGACATTTTGATATAAGAGATATATAATTTAGAATTACTATTAGCAAAAATATAATATCGAAAAAGTTCATAGGTGTTATGATGGTTAATTTATATATGTATCAACTTGACTGGACCAAGTCAAGTTGATGCCCAGATAGCTGGCAAAACATTATTTCTGGGTATATCTATGAGAGTGTTTCTGGGGGAGATTAACATTTCAATTAGTAGATTGAGTAATGAAGACCCACCCTCACCAACATGGGTGGGCCTCAGACAATCTGTTAAGGGCCTGACTAGAACAAAAAGGTAGAGAAAGGGTGAATTCACTCTCTCTCTTTTTGAACTAGGATATCCATCTTCTGCACTTGAACATTGGAGCGCCTCGTTATGAGGCTTTTGGACTTGGACTGAATTATACCATCTGCTTTCTTGGTTCTCCAGCATGCAGAAAGCAGATGGTGGGACTTCTTGGCCTCCATAGTAACACGAGCCAATTCCCATGATAAATATATATCTCCTATTGGTTCTGTTTCTCTGGAGAGCCCTGACTAATATATATGTTAAACATTTACTGAATACCAGAATGCTATACAAAGTACTTTTCATGCCTTATCTTATTTAATCCTTCAGACATACAGCATATTATCCCATTTTATAGATGAGGAAACTGGTTCTTTATAGAATTTATTTCTTCCCCTTAATATAATATACCACAATTTACATGATTTTTTGTTTGTATATTTGGTCGATGTCAAATGTTCTAATTGTGATGTGGGCAAAGGCTTCTCTTGTGAGATGTAGCTGGGTTCGCTCTTCTGTTCAGTGAGGCGGGGAAGGCAACACAGTATCTGCATCAGTTTGATCCTAGCTCGGAGCAGTGGTAGCCTAGGCTTTACTGTCCACAGACTGAGGGCTGTCCACCTCCTCTCAGTTCCCAGGTGCTGGCTCTGAATACTGACTGCAGCAGAGTCTGGTGGCCTCTCCCAGCCACTGAGAGAGAAGATGAGCTTCCTCTTCAGCAGCCATTCTTCTAAAACACTCAAGTCAGAGAATGTCTCTGAAAAGTCTCATCAGTATGAACACTTAAAACATGCAGAAGTATTTTTAGAAGTGAGAATGTGAGAGGAGCTGTTATGTTGCCAGAAGAAGAGGATCTCAACCAATGGATGACAGTTAACACTGTGGATTTCTTCAACAGATTAGCACTCTGCACTGAAGCAAGCTATTTAATCATGTCTGCAAGATCTATTGGGCAGAGGGTACTAATATTAAAAAGCCAGTCAAATTTTTTGTCCAAAATACATTGACTATTTGATGACCTAGGTTAGAATTAGTTTGATCATGAAGCTCTTTTTCCTACTAAGGTTGGTGTCCCATTTCCCAATAACTTTAGATCTGTAACAAAGACTATTCTAAGGTGTCTATTCAAAGTTTATGCTCGTATTTCTTACCAGCACTTTGATTCTGTGGCACAACTGCAAGAAAAGGCCTATAGCAACACCTCCGAGTGTAGGACAGTTCTCAGGGCGGCCTTGGACCAATGCAGTTCTTCTTCCTTTATCACTTAAAGTTCTCAAGAATAACTGTAGAATGTGTTGAGAATGCAACATCTTCAGATAGGGCTCTCTTCTAGTTCCCTCCCAGAAATAGGATGTCCTTCTACGCTTTAGCCCAATGATTGCCATAGCCCTTGGGTATAAAACCCAGGGTGGGCTGCTTCTGGGATCACTCAGCTGTGGTGCAAGTGGGTCACAGGCAGACAAGATTCCATCTTCCCCAGGCAGCTATGCTGAGGACTGGGGGACTGGCTCGCAATGAATCCTAGGATTTTGTTGTCCCTCGTTGCCTATCTATAAGTAATAAACCCACTTCTGTAACTCGTTGTGTGTGTGGATGTTTTGTCTCACTGGACTTAGACAAGCTGGTTACCAGTGCACAATGAACCTGTATCACATTAAATACTTTATTTTATTTGTTCAAGACTTCAATTTGATTGATAGGCAAGAGTTGGAGCCATTTCAGGAATTCATTGAGAAGCTTGAACTGAAAGACTATTCTATTAATAGAACATTTACTCTCTCGCTTCATCTACAGCTAAAAAGTTATCTCAGGCTCATCTATTGTAGACCGGTGTTTTGAGTTGAATTATGTCCCCCTAAAATTCGTATATTGAAGTACTAACCCCCAGTACCTCAGAATGTGATATTATTTGGAAATAGGGTAATTACAAATGTAATTAAGATGAGGTCATTAGGGTGGACCCTAATCCATCCTTGTGTCCTTATAAAAAGGAGAAGTTTGGACATAAAGACATACGCTCAAGGAGAATACCACATGAATATGAAGGCAGAGATTGAAGTGCTGCATCTGCAAGCCAAAAAAGAGGCCTACAATAGATCCTTCCCTCATAGCATTCCGAAGGAACCAACCCTAGCAGCACCTTGATTTTGGACTTTCAGCTTCCAGAACTGTGAGGTAATAAATTTCTGTTGTTCTAAACCATTTGCTTTATGGTACTTTGTTACAACAATCCCTAGGAAACTAATACAACTAGTGATACAGACTTATGGAAAACAAGATAAAAAGGTGCCCATTGTCTCTGTCTACTGATAAAATTTTTTCCAATTTTAGGTTGGCTTCAGAGCAAGAACTTAGGAACATGTCTAACTTTGACATACTCTATGTTCTGTTATTGTCATGAAGTCACACTGGGTCATAATATGTGATGACTAACATATAGTTTATTAGTTTAGTTATTGTTCGTTTGCTGAATAAATTGATTGTGTCTGTTTCAGGTGACAGCGTAATGGAGAATGAGAATTTCCACCAATAATTGTTTCCAGATCAGACTTTCTAACAACACAATTACATTATCAGATAGATTTTATTCCATTCTTATTTTACAAATTAAAAAAGACTTTTTAAGGGTTTTTTTTAACATTTAGACCATTTGTATCATTTTGCATTTTATTTTCAAGTTTGTATGCCAGTGCTTTTATAGATGAGAAGATGTAGTTTGTTTTTGTTTTATTTTACAAAACCCATGATTGTTATTTTAATCATCATATGGCATATGTGATATGAGAGCAACCAAAGTTTTTTTCTAAAGTTTCTTTTTATTTTTTAATCCTTATTTGGGATTTTTATCAACATATAAACCTATCTAAATTGTTAGGAAGGTATAATGTACATATCAGAAATAATCTTTAAGGCTTCTAAGGATGATCTTGTAGATTTTTATTTTGTAATGCTTCAGTCTTCATTCAAATTAATTTTAACACATGAAGGTTTTGGTTAAAAACATCTTCCAAAAAATTATCACAATCATAGGTCTCAAAGCCACTATTTTCATTCATGTTGTAGTGTAGGCATACACAAACTTTATCTCAACAAGGATAGTTTCAGAAAAACCACAGTGAAAATTTACTGTGTACAAAATTTCTAACACAGCTAAAGGTATGGAGTGCTACCTCTTCTTTAATATGTTTTTTTTTTTTACAAAGCGTAGAATTATTTTTTCCAGATCTGTAAAGAATGATAATGGGATTTTGATAGGGATTGCATTAATTCTGTAGATCACTTTAGGTAGTATGGACATTTTAACGATATTGATTCTACCAATCCATGAGCAAGGTAGGTTTTTCCGTCTGTTTACATCTTCTACAATTTCTTTTTTTAGTGTTTTGTAGTTCTCCCTGTGTAAGTCTCTTACGTCTTTCATTAAATATATTCCTAGATATTTAATTTTCTTTGAGGCTATTGTAAAAGGAATTGCATTTTTGATTTGACCTTTGGCTTGACTATTGTTGGCATATATGAATGTCACAGATTTGCGTGTATTGATTTTGTATCCTGAGACTTTGCTGAATTCATTTATCAGTTCTAGGAGTCTCTTAGATGAGTCCTTGGGGTTTTCTAGATATAATATCATATCATCAGCAAAGAGCGAGAGTTTGATCTCATCTGTCCCCATTTGGACACCCTTAATACCCCTCTCTTGCCTAATTGCTGTGGTGAGGATTTCGAGCCCTATGTTGAATAGAAGTGGAGATAGAGGGCAGCCTTGTCTAGTTCCGGTTCTAAGTAGGAATGGTTTCAATTTTTCCCCATTCAGTATGATATTGGCAGTGGGTTTGTCATAAATGGACTTGATAATTTTAAGGAATGAGTCGTCTATACCTATTTTGATGAGAGTTTTTATCATAAAGGTGTGTTGGACTTCGTCAAATGCTTTTTCTGCATCTATTGAAAGAATCATATGGTCTTTGTTCTTGCTTTTATTTATGTGGCAAATTGCATTTATAGATTTGCATATGTTAAACCACCCTTGCATCCCTGGAATACAGCCCACTTGGTCATGGTGAGTTATTTTTTTGATGTGTTGCTGAATTCTATTTGCTAAAATTTTGTTGAGGATTTTTGCATCTATATTCATGAGGGATATTGGTCTGTAGTTTTCTTTTTTTGTTGTGCGCTTTCCTGGCTTAGGTATCAAGGTATATTGGCTTCATAGAATGAGTTAGGAAGGATTCCATCTTTCTCAATATTGTGAAATAATTTCTGTAGTATAGGTGTTAGTTCTTCTTTGAATATTTGGTAAAACTCTGAAGTGTAGCCATCTGGTCTGGGACTTTTACGTTTTGGGAGGTTTTTGATTGCTGCTCCAATTTCTGAGCTTGAGATTGGTCTATTCAGATATTCTGTTACCTCTTGGGTGAACTTAGGGAGGTTGTATGTTTCCAGGAACATTGCTGGTGGGACTGAAAATGAGTGCAACCTCTGTGGAAAAGAATTTGGAGGTACCTCAGAGAGCTAAAAATAGAAATACCATTTGATCCAGCAATAGCACTATTAGGCATCTACCCAAAAGAGCACAAAACGTTCTACGATAAAGACATCTGCACCCGAATGTTTATGGCAGCACAATTCACTGTTGCAAGGATGTGGAAACAACCCAAGTGCCCATCAATCCATGAGTGGATTATTAAAATTTGGCATATGTTTACAATGGAATATTACTCAATCATAAGAAATGACAGTCATCTATAACCTCTTATACTTTCCTGGATTAAAGTTAAGCCCATTATCCAAAGTGAGGCACCACAAGAGCAGAAGAATGGGCTCCACTTATACTCACCATCAAATTGGTACTAACTGATCAACACTAGGGAGATCACATGACAGAAATACTCTCTAAGGATTAGGGGTTGGGGGTAAATCCACAAATAAAGGACACAGGGAGCACTGTAGGGGGGAAAGGGCATGCCTTTAACCCGCACTTGGGCGAGGCATAGACATAAAGTGTAACCATAATGTTTGTACCCTCACAATACCCTGGAATAAAAACAAAACAAAACATAGCGAGACCTTGTCTCTAAAAAAATTTTTTTAAAAAAATTAGCCAGATATAGTGGGGTAGGACTACAGTCCCGGCTACTGGGGAGGCTGAGGAGGGAGGATTGCTTGAGCCCAGGAGTTTAAGGCTACAGTGAGCTATGATCATACCACTGCAATTGCAACACAATGGTAAGAAAAAAAAGAAAAGAAAAGAAAAAAAAATACAGGAATGTCCATGATGAAAAGAGCATGTGCGATATGACCCCATTCAAATAAATTTGTATCTATATGTATATGTGTATATATTTTATACATATATAAAGCAATTCATGAAAACAGTGAAAAAAACATGTTTTTTTTAAAGGAGAAATAAGTAAAATATTTTCCTTTGTTCTGCTAACATTAAAAGAATGGATTGAAGCCTGATGGGTTTTTTTTTTAGGTTTTAACTGTTTTTGTATTAAACTCAAATATGTTTTATTTTTATTGGTATAGAAAGAATCTTCCCCTTTAATAAGAAAACTCCTATTTTTTTCATTTGCATCCTGGGACTTAGTAAACTCTCCTGGCTGTTTAGAATGTATCGAGACAGAACAATTATACTGGAAGACTTGTCGGACAGGAAAACCTTCAAATTCACCTGCCTTCTGTATTTCAGAGCCATGATTTTTGCAGTCACTTACTAATCTCCTTGATGGCTTTGATAAAGGTCAGATTGGATAGTATTTTTTGTTATTTTTATTATCGGACTAACTTTTAAAGAAAATACCTGTTAAGAAACTCTCTTTTTAATAACACAGTTTTAACAAATTCTTAAATACATACTGGATTTTAAAATAAAACATGCCATCCAATTTAGGCTGAAACTATACATCATTATTTCTGGAGTTAAAGAGTACGATGATGACTTATGAAAAAAAGAGAAAAGTTCTATATAAAACATTTCACGATTAATGTTTAAACTAATCCAGAGTTCCCTCTCATCCATTCTATAGGATGGATAAGCTTATCACTTATAAACAAGAAAGCCAGTTTCTAGATACTGCCTGAAATGTTACTGCCTCTCAAAGAATCTGGTACCCAAAGTGATGGAAACTTTTCTGATCTCGCCAACTTGAGAGACTTGGGAAAGCAGGTGAGCAGTCATTTTAGCCACAAACTGAGGCCACGCAGACATTTTCTAACATTTGGAAAAAAAAAAAAAAAAACATCGAGGCTCAATTATGGAACCAATGCCAGACATAGGCGATTGTAACATTTTGGATTCCTACCCTGCTATTATACTTGTATTTCTTGAACTTTGGATTTATGTCGGCAGAGTGGTAAATATGTTACTAGATATTGGTTGCAATTGCTCCCGCCTCCTGTTTTAACCAAAATTGGGAATGTTCAGGGTCCCATCCTCCATTTTTCTGGTTAAGAGAGTGCTGATTCTGTTGCAAGGTAGACCTCGCATGGACTCAGAGAACCACAGGTTGAGAGCAGACCATAAAGGCAATTTCCTATTTTCTAGATGAATAAAATGAAGCCCAGAATTGTTGTGAAGCTAATTCAAGTGGGAAGCAACCATTTTCTTTTCTGCAATGCCATAGCTATATCCAATTCCACCTCTCCTATTCAATATTTTCTAAATGGCCCCTTATACAGTTCTACCAACCTATGGTTGTAGGAAGCTTTAGTACCATTTTAGGGTTGTCAACACCTTATATCAGTGCAAGCAACCCCCTTGGGAGGCAGCAATGACAGATACTAGTCAATAGCTGGAAGAAGGTGGATCGACATCAGTCATTTGAAAAGCCATTTAATTTCACCTGCTGCCAGCTTTCATGTGAGCATGTACACAGTCACCTAAGACAGGAATTCTGCTTAGTATTTCTTCTAAGTGTTTAAATATTGCCTCTTATTGATGATTACCTCTTTGCATATTTGTAAGAAAACAGAATAAAATATTACTGGATATTAAGTGGCATTTTGGTATAAAATTTTAAAATAAGTTGAATATTTTATTCTATCAATCATGTTATTTCTCTTTAATTTCAGATATGATTAACTAAAACATTATGGGTTTGTGATCATCATTTTTATTAATAGCTAAATTATTAAACACTGAGATAAAATTATTTCCCCAAACTAAATTTTTATTTAGCTAATTATTATTAAATTATTTGCCATATTATACTAGGAGAGAAAAAGAAAGGTAGGAAATAACTTTGAGATTTTCAACATGAACAATTTGGAAGATTAATTCATATAGAGATACCATAATATTTATGGAAAAAGAAACTGCAATAATTTCATTTCCTCTCTCTCTTCCTGCCCTTGAGTATTTCCTTTCCACACTGACGCTGTGCTTACTCGTGTGAATTGCTTTGGTGGTTAATGGAACAATAGCAAATGACACATAAAGAGAGACTTGAAAAGTGTTTGTGAGTTGGAGTTTGCCCTCTTTTGCTGCACTTGGGAACCCTATAAATCCCACCATTGAATGAGCCTAGGTTAGGCAGCTGAATGATGAGAGACACATGGCCAAGTCATCTCCTGACTCATCTGAATAGAGCCAACAACCAGACATGTGAATGAGGCCATCTGGGACCAAGCAGAGAAAGGGCAGTTTAAGCTACATATGGGCCTGAAACATACATGGGATCTAAGAACGATAAGAAAAATGCCTGCATCTCACTGCACTTAATGATCACACATAACAAATACTTTTATTTCATAAAATCGCTTCTTCGCACTTTCACCCCCTTTTAAGTCCTCACTCCATTTAAAATCCCTGCTGTTAGTTCCATAGTTGTGACTTGCCAGATTAATAACTTTATCTTCTCAGAAAGGATTGTGATTGTGATGAATTTTAGTAGTTTGTATAATAGATTTCTAGTATCTTTATTTCCTCTTAGAAAAACAATTCTAAATTTCATATGGAGTCAAAACAGAGCCTGAATCACCATAGCAATCCTAAGCAAAAGGAACAAATCTGGAAGCATCACATCACTTGACTTCAAATTATGCTGTACGGCTACATTAAATAAAACAGCACAGTACTAGTGTAAAAGTAGACACAGAGATCAGTGAGATAGGATAGATAACCCTGAAATAAAACCATACACCTACAACCAACTGAACATTGATAGAGCAGGCAAAAAAATACAGTGGGGAAAGGACTCCTTATTCCATAAATGGTGCTAGGAAAATTGGAGAGTCACCTACAGAAGAATGAAACTGGATCCCTATCTCTCACCATAAATAAAAATTAACTTAAGATGAATTAAAGACTTAAATGCAAGCCCTGATACCATAAAAATTCTAGATGAAAACCTACAAAAGCCCCTATGGACATATGCCTAGGCAAAGAATTTATGACTAAGACCCCAAAAGCAAATACAACAAAAAATAAATAAATGAGACTTAATTAAAAAGTTTCAGCACAGCAAGGAAAATAATCAACAGAGTAAATAGACAACTCACAGAAAGGGAGATAATGTTCACACACCATGCATCCAACAAATGACTAATATCCCAAATCTACAAGGAATTCAAACAAATCATCAAGAAGAAAATCATATTAACCTCATTAAAAAGTGGGCAAAAGACACAGACATTTTTGATAAGAAGATGTACAAATTGCCAACAAACATGAAAAAACGCTGAACATCACTAGTCATCAGAGAAATGCAAATTAAAACCACAGTGAGATACCACCTTACCCCTGTCAGAATGGCTATTATTAGAAAGTCACAAAATAATATATGTTGGCACAGGTGTGGTGAAAAGGGAATGCTTATACACTGTTGGTGGGAATGTACATTAATACAACTTCTATGGAAAACTGTATGGAGATTCCTCAAGGAACTAAAAGTAGAGCTGCCATTTGATCCAGCAGTACTTTGGCTAGATCCCACTACTGGGTATCTGTTCAAAGGAAAAAAAGTCATTTTGTAAAAAAAAGATGCCTGCACCCATATGTTTATCTCATCAAGATTCACAATTTTAAATATATGGAACAAAACTAAGTGCCTAACAACTGATGAATGGATAAAGAAAATGTGGTAGATATGTATGTGTGTATGTACACACATACATACATACATATACACCATGGAATACTACTCAGCCATTAAAAAGAATGAAATAATGTCTTTTGCAGCAACTCAGATGGAACTGAAGGCCATTATTCTAAGTGAAGTAACCCAGGGACAAATAAAACAAATACTGCATGTTCTCAGTTATAAGTGGGAACAAAGCAATGGGTATGCATGATCATGCAACGTGACTTAATGGACATTGGAGACTGAGAAGGGGGAGGGTGGAGAGGGACGCAGGATGAAAAATTACGTATTGAGTACAATGTATACTATTCAGGCGACCAGTACATTAAAAGTCTAGACTTCTCCATTACGCAATTCATCCATGTAACAAAAAACCTCTTGTACCCCATAAATCTACTTAGATAAAAATGAAAAAAAATGGCATCACTAATTAAATATATATTTTACTCTAGATCAAAGGTCAGCAAAATTTTTCTGTAAAGGTTCGGGTAGTAAATATTTTAAGCTTTTTAGGCCAAATGATCTCTGTCTCAATTACTAAATTTTCTTGTGGGGCAAAAGTAACCATAGACTATACATTTTAAAAATGGGTGTGTCTGTGTTCCAGTAAAACTTTATTTATGGACACAAATTTTGGCTATGGACTTTATGATATTTTGAAATAAAAACCTTGAGTACTAAATGTTTTTTTTAATTGATAGATAAAACCATTAATAGTTACCAAAATCTTTGATGCTTAGCCAAAATTAACAAATCAATATGAATCTTATTTCTGAACTTGAAAGTGAGCTCAATTTACTATCATAATCCCACAGAATACTTTCATATTGTTTTGTAATAAAGGCAATATTATGCCTCAAGGCCAGCCCAGTAATGTACAAAGGCCAGGCAGGGGGAGTGTGCACCCCCATTGGAAGGCTTATTATTTCCACTCTTTTGCTGTGCATAGTGATAACAAAAATAAAACAGGTTTTAGTCAGTTTTGTTATAATGTTTAAATTTTCTACAGTGAATGAACCCTAATATTGCTTGTACTCATTGCCTACCCCAAAGGGCAGACAGCTCCCACTGTCCCACCTTTGGAATGCCGCTATGGCCAGCCTACATGATATTTGTCTACATAGTGTAATTTGAGAGGTACAGGGAAACCTCAAACAAGTATATCATAAAATACCTAAAAATCTATGAATAATAGAAATAATAACAATAATGAATAAGAGGTACCATTTGTTGAGTGCCTACCATATACCAGAAATTGTGTGTTAAATGCTTTTCTTATATTTTAGAGATAAGGAAATGGAGTTTCAGAAGCTAAATGACTTGTCCAAGGCCACAGTACAAGTATGTAAAATATATAGGACTGGGGGCAGGGAGTGAATAGGGTGAAGAAGGCTGTGTGGAAAACTTCAGGAAAAAGGATGCTTATGTATAAAGGTGAGAAGAGAGAGGGTTGCATGTGAAAAAGATGATAGGATAGGATTGAAATGAGAGGGTATTTCACAAGTTTTCTTAGAGCTGTCTTTGTTCCCCCCATGTGTCCTTTCTTCTTTAGCAGTTTGTTGAATGCTAAAAATAGGCAGAGTACTTCCATATTGCTACTATCATAGTAGCCAGGGTTCTATGTGTCAGCTGAGCCTGAGGAACACTGTTGTTCAGTTTGGAAGCTGTACTACAAGGAAAGAATATGAACTATGAGACAAAAGGGATAAATGAGTGTCACATTAAATTGCTCAGAAAAAAATCTAACTCCACACACCTTTATGAAGACTGAGATAATTATTTAAGTCTTCTTCATAGCACTTTGATACATTACATAAGAAATCACTGACACAACATCCACAAACATCACCCTGTCATGCAATAATTAATTACCATCCTTTGGTTGTTAAATAAGATCACCTTTTTAATCCCTAAAAATATTTAACACCATTTGAGTATTAAGGTGAGATCGTTGCACGATGTGTAAAGGTAGTTTTGGTCTCATAGAAAGATTTCAGCATCTAACAGGCTCAGGGTCTTATAAATTTCCTGTCTCAAAAGAAGTATGCCTTATTTTGGCAACCCAGATGTTTTATCGTCTTCTAAAACACTATAAACATTTTATGTGTAGTCAAATCTGCCATGCAGTAAAAGATCTCAACTAAGAGGAGTATTGAAAACTCCAGTGGAGAGTGAGGCCAGGAATATGGCAGAATAGGACTTTCCAGCACTCATTCCCTCAAAGAAACATCAATTTCAACAACTATATATGCATGAAAATACCTTAACAAGAGCTAAGGAGACCAGGTGAGAGATTACAGCACAGATTACCTGGGTGTAGCACAGAAATGAGAAAAGATGCATTGAAGAGGGTAGGAAGGACAGTTTTACATGACCTGTATCACCCCTCCTTCTACCCCAGGCTGCACATCACTGGAAGGATAACATCTGTGTAGGGGAAGGAGCATGAACTGAGCCCCTGATTTTGATGTGGATGACAACACTGAGCCTGACTATTGAAATGTGGCACCAGGCCAGCCCTCACTGCCCCAGGCTTCAGGTTGGTACCACAGACCAAGCCTCCAGGCCCACCCTAGTGGCAAGCTGGCTGCAGTGGCCCCAGACTTAAGGTAGGAAGGATAGTTTCATATTACTCAAATCAACCCTCCCTTAACTGCAGCCAGTACAGCACAAAGAGATGCCCTCCATGTGGAGGAAGGAGAGTGAAGTAAATACCAAACTTTGCTGCAGACCCTAGCACCAGGCCTTCCCCAGTGAAACCCAATGCCAGACTGGCCCACACAGCTCCAGCTTCAGTCTGACGCCCGTGGATGAAGCCTCCAAGCCTGCCTCAGTGGCAGGCTAGCCTCCATAGCCCCAGGTTTCTGGCTGGGTCCACAGCCCCAGGCTTCAAATTTGCCCTAGTGCCAGGCTGACCCTGCAGCCCCAGACTTCAAGACTGCCCTGGCACTAGGCCAGCCCCCACAATCCCAGGTCCCTGGCTGGCCCCACAACCCAGATTTCATGGCCCCAGAACCCAGGCACCAGAATTGGTATCCAGGGCAGTAGGATCGTGGCCCACTTCCATGGCCTCAGACTTCAAGCTTGCCCCAGGACCATACTGGCCTACAGAGCCCAGACTTCCATGTCAACACCCACGGATCTAGCCTCCAGACCCACCCCAGCACCATGCCATTTTTGTCAAGAAGCCTCTGAAGAAGCACTGCTTTAATGGATGATGGAAACCATCATGGAACATTTGATGTCATTGTTAGTGGTACCACTGTAGTGAAAACACAGACTTAAACTTCTAAAGTTTAGCCTATCAATCATCTTTGAACCCACATTCCTGCTTGATAATTGGGGTCAGGTGATTCAGATCTACAGGTAGTTCAAGTAAAGAGGTATGCCTAGGGTCCTCAATACCACATCAACTTTCAGAGTCTCACTAAAACGATTTATGGAAAAGACTTATGAGACTCAGCATATAGTTGTACTCAGGGCTAAGATTCATTATAGCAATGTAGTACAGATACACAGCCAGATCATAAGGGGAAAAGACAGGTGTAGTCTGGAGGAATTCATGTGAAGGCCTACTTAGGCTCCTCCCTCTCATGAGGGGTCATATTCTCTTTCTTCAGCAATAAAATTGCAGCAACGTGTGTGTGAAGTTTCTGTCCCAGGAAGCCCTTTGAGGTTCAGTTTATGGTTTTTACTGGAGTTGGTAGCATAGGCAACTTCAGCCTATCATGTATCAAAAGCCCAGACTCTCAGAAGGAAAGAAGGTGCTCAGCATAAACCACATTGTTTGCACAGGACAGTAAGCACCCTTGTCAATTAGAGAATGTTAAGAACCCTCCCTAAAGCCAAGCTCTCAGACACCAGCCATGGGCCAAGCTTACAAGCAGGCCTTTCTAAGGATAGCAGTCTTTGCCCTGCCATGTTAACTCTTTTCTGCACAGGAGAATTGGTCGAGACCTCAGAAAATGGAATCGGAATAATTAAAGAACTTGATGGGATAGAATGATGAGGTGAAACCAACAAGGCTAAGCCTGTTAAAGGAAAACAAGAGCCTTCCATTAAAGTCCAAAAGATTGGTTACTAGTACTGGATGGAGGAGAACCAGACTGACAGCAATTAATGTGGAAAAATACCCAAGGGGTTTGTTGCTCAATGTCAATTAACGGTGTTAACCGAGCCATTGGAAAACTGATGGAATCTTATTCTAAATTAATGAGAATGTCATGACCAGATCAATGGAGGCAGGACTCCCATGGTATTCTGAAATGGTCAAACACCATTTGGACAAATGTATGTATTTCTAAGGTCCTTATTCTAACACAGATATGAATAGATAAGAGAAGTGCAGTGGGCAGTGTGGGTTGCTTAGCTGACACTGACAGGTGAGCAGTCTTAATATGGCTATTCTCTTTAGCACCATCGGGAAGATTTGGGACCAATAGTAGCAACTATAAGGAGACAGATACAGAGTCAATATATAAAGCAAATAGAATGGCCCAAGTATGGAAATAGCTGGCTTGGGCAGGAAAGTGTTCTCCAATCCTGGAAGTATTCACACTGTTGGATGAACATTTGTCTCTAGACTGGATGAGACATTGAACCTGAAGATCTATTAATATAGCTTCTCTTTATACTCTAGGGTCCTTGACCTCCTTGTTCTATTTATTGAGACATTTTCCATTGTGTTTATGGCTTAGACTCTGCTGAATGAATAGCCAAAACAAAACAAGAGTGATCTTTGCCCAATGTCTCTGATTTTTTATTCTGAGTGTTGCAGCTGGAAACAGCGAAACACTAAAAAGCACTGTGGGCTCATTTCATAACATTTATTCATATGATGGGCCCTAACTTTGGAGACAAAAGCTTTTACATTGGCAATATTCATGCTTGAAATTTCCAGCTTTAAAACTAGTCACAATGGATTATGAGCAAATATCAAAACAGTACCTCAGTGAGGGATCTTGTTAAATTTAGATGTGATTTCAGACACCAGGAAGTTCCTTAATTCCAATTGAAGAGAACTCCTCAGATTAAACATCAAAAATTCATTCCTCTGCATCTTGGAAATATACTGACTTTCAGGAAACCCCTACAAAATCAAACATCCACTGGATAAAGTGATACTTCAAATAATATGATGTAAAACAGCTGTCTTTATACTTTCTGTATCATGTACACTATCAGTAATATATATATATATATATATACACACACACACATATATATGAGTGTGTATGCTCGGTATCTTTATATTAATATATATGCTTTTATTTATGTATATTTACAACTCTCTTGACTCATTCTCATTCAAATTTACTTCCTTAAAACAATTACAACTGTAGTCACATCCAGCTCTCTGCCTACTCTATAGTTGTGCCCTGCTACTGAATTTGACTGGAGAAAAACCCATCTTCCCTACTCTGTTCACTCTCCCCAAAAGTGTGTTTCAAGCTTTAGTGTGCTATAAAGCACTGAGGATATTGATAAATAAAGTTTCTGATACTGCCTTGAAGCCCGAGTACCTACGTTTCTAACAAGCTTCTAGGTGATGCTAACACCACTGGCCCTTGAGTAGCAAGTTCCTAGATGACTATTTTATAGCTTACCACCTCTTTAAACTTCTAACACCTCCCCCATCCCTACTCCCAGCTAGTGTCCTGCTTCCTACTGCACTGAGAAAGCCTTAGCAATCATTAGAGGACTTGTTTTCTCCCAGCCCCCACTCCCAGCAACTATGTCTTTGTCCAGAGGAGTTTTGGCATTTGAATCACCAGGGGGGTATTTGGAATCTTACTATGAACACACATTTAGGTTGGATTTCTGAGGTGTATTTATATGCCTCACAGTCCTACATAGAGGTAAGCCACTTCTGGCTTTCCCAGTGTAAGGGACAGCTTCCAGGAATTCTCCTCTTTCCTGCTGTGCTGACTCACCTGGAATCTGGACATGAGGATGCAAGGCCACCAGTGTTTGATGATAAGAACATGTGCTATGGCTTCTGTACCTGAAAGTATGAGGTAGAGGAAGAGAAGTAACCATTGAAGTGTATGGTGCCAGAAGCCAGATTATAGGAAAACCTTCTAATCACCAGAAACATAAAATTGTAAACACACTCACTCATATGGGAGCTAAGAATGTTGCTCTCATGGAGGTAGAGAGTAGAATGATAGTTACTAGAGGCTAGGTAGGATGTGGGTGTGGATGGGGGGGCAGGGATAAAGACAGGTTGGTTAAGCATACAAACATACAGTTAGATGGAAGGAATAAGTTCTAATGTTTGATACAGAGTAGATGACTACAGTTAACAACAATGTATTGTACATTTCAAAATAGCTAGAACTAAGGGCTTGAAATGTTCTCAACACACAGAAATGATACATGCTCATAGTGATGGATATCCTAAATGTCCTGACTTGATCGTTACACATTCTATGCATATAATAAAATATCACTTGTACCCCATAAATATGTACAGTTTTCATATATCAATAAAAAAAGAAAGAAAAAAGAAAACTATTTTTTATGGAGAAAAATAAAAAGGTAAAACCAAAAAGTAAAATAAAATAAAATTGTAAACAGAGTGGTTGGCTCACATCAATGCTTATCTAAACAGAAATTCTCTCTGATCAGGGGCATACATGAAAATGCAGTGTTTCCAATTAAACACTACACCTTACTTTAGGACTTGATGTTCGTGATACTTGTCAGCTTTATAAAGTATTTTGCTGCAATTTCTTTTGTCATTGTACATAAACATTCAAATGTGCACCTACTTTTGTATTTGCACATTTTAATTCTTTCTCTTAAAGAGAATCCTGAAATGGTATAAGCCTCAGGTCCTGTGAAACCTGGATCGGCCCTGCTCTGACATCTGTACCAAGGCACCC
>RJWJ010007256.1:0-58384 GCA_004363605.1 Indri indri | reverse complement strand
CAGATTAAGCCAATAAGAGCCTTTTTTTTTTTATTGTTTGTTGTTTATAGGGGTACAGGTGTTTAGGTTACGTATGATGCCCTTGCCCCCCCTTCCCCCCAAGTCCCAGTCCCAAGCATGTCCATCTCTCGGAGGGTGCGCAAGCACCACATGTACTCACCATCAAATTGGTAGTGACTGAACATCACATAAGTGTACATATAAAAAAAAAATAAGAGCCTTTTAAAGATGACTCCTGTGTTCCACCTGAGTTTCCAATTTTAGTTTCCAATTTCAAGTTTACTCAAATCACAAAGAAAAGCTAGTTCTTTGAGCTGTAGAATGCAAGAAACTATACAAACTATTTTTTAAGCATTTGCAAAGCCAAGCATTATTTCCTTAAAAAGCTAAGTGGCTAAGCAAGATTAAAGGAAGGGAAAGGGAACTATGACACGGATCCCCTAATTGTTTCATGCCTTTCTCTCTTCCTAGCCCACCATAAGGTATCCTTTGCCTACTGATATTCTGAATTTTCCTGGAAAGTCACAAGATGTGGAGCACAAGGCTGTCCAGTGAAAGCGACTGGGGGAGATGGGGCAGGCTCGGGAAGGGGTGTGGATATAGCAGTCCCGAGGAGTCTTATGTTGGTGCAGGACCTGGGCATTATGATGCACCTCCTATTCTGTTAGTTCAAGGTTAAATCAGTGAGTTCCACCATTTGGGTTCAATTATTGAGAGTTATATCATTATTTTCAAAAGTTCTCCCACTCACCATGTTTGTATCTTTCCCAAGCAAGGCAGCCATATGCTTATTGGCATAGCTGTTTCATTTGCGGTGACATAGCCAGTGCTTACAAGAAAACAGAAGAAGGCATCCTTTATAATATTTTGAAATACACATGGCACACTCCTGTATCCTTTCTTCATGGTCCTCTAGGCTTTGAGTATGTTTTTTTGCTTTTTGCTGTATAATACTGCAGATTTATCAAGTCTTTTCCTATGTCAGATCTGGAATTGGTCATTTCTTAGGGGACTCTGACTCCTTAGCATTTGGGAATTAAGATCTGGGAGCCACGTGTGCTCACTGCTTCTGTGTCATCTTTGATCCTAGGCCATTTCAGTAGAAAAGCTAGAAAATATTTATGTAACCGTGAGTTTATATAGATATTTCTAATTCGAATTTTATATCACAGAGCTTTCCTTATTTTATTGTATATTGTTAGTTCATTTCTCTTACAGTGAAAATCTTGGATTCTAATGATAACAACATGCTTATTTATGTGCTTATCTATCATGGAAGTAATTAGTTTCATATTTTTCATATCGATATTCACAATAAACCTGCTAAATAAAGATAAAAATTTCTTGGCAGTTCTTTTTGTCCCTAAATAATATCACACTGAAAATGTAGAGTACCGTGTTCAACATTGACTTGGCTTATTTAGTTTCTTTGGTTATGTTAAAAATTAAAATAGAGTTAGATTTTTCCTAAAATTGGTTTTGATTTCTGTTTTGACTGAATTTCCTATAACTCCGTAACTTATTTTAATCTAGAGATATTTGCTTCTTTAAAAGTGGAGGGTTTTCCTTCCTAATTATCTTCCATATCTTGGTCTTTATTTTCTTTTACCTCTTTCATCTATTCTTTCCAGCTAGAAAAGTAATAATAATGACACCATGTATTGAGCACTTACTATAGTTCATGCAGTCTTCATTGAATACTAATAATAACTTACATGTAAAGAATAATTATCACATGACAGGCCTGACTTGAAATATACAGACTGCTGTAGTTTAGATGTTTGTCCCCTCCAAATCTCATGTTGAAACGTGATTCCCAGTGTGGGAGGTGGGGCCTGAGGGGAGGTGTTTGGGTCGTGGGACCAGATCCCTCAGGAATAGCTCAGTGCCCTCCCTCAAAGGTAAGTGAGTTCTCACTCTAATAGTTCCTGCAACAGCTGGTTGTTAAAAAGGGCCTCGCTTCTTCTCTCGCCCTTGGTCCCTGCACACACAGCTCCCTCTTCACCTTCTGGCAGGAGTGGAAGCAGCCTGAGGCTTTTATCAGATCTTCAGTCTTTCAGCCAGCAGAACTGTGAGCCAAATAAACTCTTTTTTGTCTTTATAAATTACCCAGCCACTGGCATTCCTTTATGGCAACACTAAATGGACTAGGACACAGACATATTCTTAATTACACATATTAGGAACATGGTTTAAGATGAGTTTTATGTTAAATGGCCCAGTTTTGCCATTTTTTAGCTGCATGTCCTTTCCAAGTTACTTACTTAATATAAGCATTTGGTTTTTTCATCTGCAAAATAGAGATAGTACATTTTTTTTCTTTTGTCAGGATTAAATAAGTATGCTCATTTAATTTTCAAAGGCTGAAAATTAAATCTTCCAAAGATCTTTTCAAAGATTGTACTTCTTGGTAAAACTCATAAAAATAGAAAAAAACAAAAATAAAGGCAAATGTCAGCTTGGATTGGATCCACAGCAGCAGAGGCTCTGAAATAAGGTGGTTTGCAAAGACCCTGGGGAGATACGGCACATGCCTCTCACATGATGCTCACTTGGCACATTTGGGAAATGACTATATTGTGTGCTAAGTTTTGCCATATACTCATCTGACATAATCATCATCAAAATCACTTTGAAATAACTTTTATTCACTCATGGTCCAACAATCATTAAATCTAAAGAAGTGATTATATCTGCCTGTTAACAAAGCCTGAGGTCCTTTTCCTAGGACGTTGCTTCTATAGTGAATAGAATGCCTGGTGGTCATGGGCGAGACATTTGGTTTACCAAGACACGATCATACGATTCTGTTTCCTGGGGAGGGCATTGTACCTGAGCAAATAAGAGGGGTGCATTCACTGCAAACTTGTACATTTTGCCTAAACAGAAATGGCTAGAGAACAAGCATCCACACTTGGAAAACTGGATAACAACAATTCTAATTTCTTCTGGGTCTGAACCTGCAATGCACACAGATTCTCTGCCAGGTTTTTCAGGATGATGAGGGAAAGTTGAAAACAGATCAAATTAATTCATTTAAAGATCAAAGGGGTACACATATGATATGGTTTCATTAAGAATTAAATAATCCACACGATATCAAAGTTAATGACAAAAAACTACTCCAGGTATCTGCTTGAAACTCCCAGAAGGCATTTGAATGAAGAATAAAGGCCTTTAACTAGGAACAGACCCTTCTAGGTTTAATAAGGAGTAATTTCTCCTAATGGCAATTTCCTTGAAATATGGTTCTCAAGGCCTCCGAGTTTGACAAACTGTAGCTAGAACTGACACAGGAGACTCAACTGAACCAAAAATGGGAGTTTTAAATTTGGCCAGCTCTATGATTTTCTGACGGAGCTCAGCAAATTTACTCTGTGCAGCTCAGGCTCTCAAAAATGTCAAATCAAGTAGAAGAAAACAGTGAGTGGGAATTACTGATTTCATTGATTGCGATGGTTTTTCCCATCGGTAGGACTACTGCTCAGGAGCGAGGCGAGGCTTCTGCATGAGGAGAGAGCTGTGAGGAAGCCGGAGAGGAACTTGGGCAGCTCAGAGTGCGAAGCCTGACCGTGAGAAGAGAATGATGAGGTAGCAGCACCCGGTTCAAAGGCAGAGCTGCCAGGACACACGGACTCAGGACCAGACACAGAGGGGATTTGGCACTTCCTGTGAGCTGCGTGGAGGCCCACATTTGAGCCCCAACTCCTTCAAGAACCAGAGAATCAGATAAATCATTGTCTGGAGTCATGGATTTCTTTCTTTTTCTTTTTTTATTCTTCAGTTAAGAAAATTGATTCTTAACATTTTGAGCCCAAAGTCTCTCTTTCTGATAATCTGATGAAAAATCATGATCACTCCGCAAAAAAGAGCACATAATCATGCTTGAACAAAATTTTGCTTATGATTTTATAATCTAAAACCCATCTTGCTTACTGGTTAAGAACCTTTGCTTTATAAGACCAATAAAAGCAGCTAACTCCACTCTAGGAGCTTACCATATGATACTCTTTTATGTATATCATCTAATCAAATCCTTACCACAACCACATAAAGTGGGTATCTCTATCTCTGTTTATCTAGAGGAAGAAACAAAGTTCAAAGAATTTAAGTAATTTGTAAAGTCAATGTGACTGCTAAGAAGTGTGAGACAGAGACACTCACTGACTACTGAGCACCCACGGGCCCCTCCCTCCCTGTTCTAGCCTCATTGTACTTAGGGACAGCCAGGAGACCAGTCCTGGCCAATGGATTGAGAGCAAAAGCGATGTGTGCCATTTCTGGACCAAATAGAGTCAGTTTATGACCGTCTAGCTTTCTTCCCCTATCTTGCTGCTCATAGAAGCCACATGTTGAGATAGTGGTGAAATCGTGCTGCTATAAATGCAAACCCTAATTGTCGGTGATGCAAAGTCACAAAAGTTGGTTTCTCACTCACTGCATCAAGTGTTGGTAGGAACCTGTGCTAACTATAACTATTCAAGTGCCCAGGTTGATGGGTGGCCTATCTCAGCACATGCACCCATGATTGCTGAGACAGGATATAAAATGTTGAATTGTATACTCATTCTAGATCTGTCTTTCAGAAGTGACAAACATTACTTTCCCTCTCATTTCATTTGCACAGATATTCATTTGGCCTCCATAATGGCAGATTACATGTATCCTTGGTTATGCTATAGTACGCAGTTATTCATCTGAACACAAATCTAAGTGTTGCTGTGAAGGGATTTTGTAGACGTGGCTAACATCTGCAATCAGTTGACTTTCAGTAAAGGAGACTATACTTGATAATGTGGGTGGGCTCCATCTAATCTGCGATAAGCTTTAAGAGCAAAACTGAGGTTTCCCTGAGAAAGAAATTCCACCTTGAGACTGCACCATCAGCTCCTGCCTGAGGCTTCCAACCTACTGGCCTGCCCTACAAATTTTGGACTTAGGAGCCCCCACAATAAAGTAAGTCAATTCCTTGAAATAAATATAAATATATATCCTATAGGTTCTACTTCCCCGGAGAAACCTGACTGACACGGCCACACTTGACTTGCAGAGGGCAGACCTACTGGGCCTGGAAGTAGAAAATCTCTGATCAGCTCTGATGACTGCCACAATGTCTGAATCTTTGTGTTCTGGAAACTTCATGAGTCACATCGGGTTTTGCTTGAAAAAGAAATAAATTTACAAATAAAACAATTTAAGGCTGCAGTATTTTTATTTTAGCTTAATTTTTCAAATCTGTTTATTGTCATTTCTTCAAAAATATATAAAATAAAAGTTTTTATCTTGGTAAACTTCTGTTAACTAAATACATCCATGTAACTAGCATACAGATTAAGAAAGTGATTATAGTCAACATCCCTAAGAAATCAACTTGTAGTAAGCTTCTAAAGTTTTAAGATGAATTATTCTCCGCCCATACTTTAGCCTATCTTATCAAATGTATAATCTAAGTTGAAGTTAGTAGTTTGTTTCCAAAGCCAACAAAACTTTTTCCATCGAGAATACATATACACATAAGGTATTACTGTTGCCACTGACTAACATTTATGAAATACTTAGAAGCCAGGCACCGTGTCAAGCATTTTACTTCATGATACCATAGATAATAATAGTGAAATAGTATTGGCCAATACGAGTTCACTGTAAGCCCGCAGCCTGTGCTGGGAGCCACTATTTCACAGTGGTGCTTGGGTTAGGACCGTGCGTGATTCCAGCGGTGCTGGGCCCCGGCCTGCGTGCTGGGAGGCTCTTCTCCGCCTGCCAATCACGGCAGCCCGAGCAGGCTCCCTCGGCTTTCTGGCCTCCGATTGGACAGGATCTGGATCTGGGCGCGCAGGTTCAACACTGGTAACGCCCAACGCTGGGTACCTGAACACTTAGGGTCAGAATAGCTCAAAATGGGGGTTTTGTGAGCTGTTTTTTTGCCCCAACTATTATTAAAAGTTTCAAAATACATAAAAATGTTAAGAATATTATAACGAACGCGTGTATACCCTTCACTGACATTTGTTTGTATTTGTTAACATTTTGCCATATTTGCGCACGCACTCCCTCTCTTTCTCACTTACGCACACCACACACGCACGCACACATTTTTGTTAAATAATTGGAATTAAATTTTAGACATCTTTCACTTAAATCCTACATGTTTAGGCGTCCGTCTCTTATCTCTCAAGGACAATCTCCTTAATAACCACAATATACCATTAGCAGTCCTGGAAAAATCAGTAATAATTTCACAGTATCATCTAGTAGCCCTCCTTTGCAAAATTTTAGCAATTGCCCCAAAGGCATTATATGTAACCAAAATGTTTGTACTCCCACAATATTCTGAAATTTAAAAAAAAAAAAGATATTTTACATTTTTCACTTTTATGAACCATAATGCCATCAGGGTACAGGATCTCATTTGGTTCTTACCCCATGTCTGTCTCCTTTAGGCTAGAACTACCCCGTCCAATACAGTTTCTTAGTAACATTAGCCACATTTCAAGTGCTCAATAGCGACATGTGGCTAATAGCTACCATACTGGGCATCAAAGATAAAGAACATTTTCATGATTCCTTGAAGCTCTAATGGGCAAGGTCTGAGTTGGAGCAATTCCTACACATTTTCTTTTCATGGTATTGGCTTTTGGAAGAGTCCAAGAGTGTTATCTTATAGAATTCCCACACACTGGGTTTGTCTAATTGGTTCTTCTTTGTGTCTTAGAACCGGAATTTAGATGGAAAGCTTGATTGGATTTAGGGTAAACATTTTTATCATGAATAGCAGACAGCACAGACGATGCTGTATTTCCCAAGGTGTCAGTCACATAGAGGCTCAGGATATCAGGTTGTATCACTGTTGCCAATATTATACTGTGTTTCTTGGTTAAGCAGGTGATCATTGCATCTCTCCCTTGTCAAGGTATGTTTTCCCTTTGTAACTTCTAAGTAGTCTGTGAGATGATGTTTTGAAATCATGCCAAGATCCTGTTTTCTAAGCAGATATTGGCCAATACTTTCTGCATTTGTTGATGATCCTTGCCTGGATCAATTATTATACGGTGAGGGTTGCAAAATTATTTTTCTAAATATAATTATATCATTCTTTCTATGTTTATTAACTGGCATTATTTTATAAAGGGAATCTATCTGTTATCTATTCTTTCTTTCTTTCTTTTTTTTTGTTGGAATGTAACTATGGACTCATGGAATTTTACTGATTTCAATGTTTTAAAATCAGTTAGTGTCTCTCTTTTTCCACTCTCACATTTCCTAACTTGGCTAGTGAGAGCTCTCTTGAGCTGGCTACTCAGTCATTTTGTCATGACCACATTAACCTTCAAGAACTCTCTTTTTTTCCCTGGCACAACAATATATCTCAAGTTCATCTTATACTTTCTCTGGCCTAGGCCTAGGCCCAGAGCAGTCATTTCCTCAAGGAATCCTGATTGTTTCTTTACTGGGGAGTGGTATTTGACATGCCATATGTACGTGACCAGTTGTCTAAGAGCTATTTTAATATTCAAAAATATCTGTAAATTAAAATAGCAAGTTTCTTTACTTTCAAATGGAATTATATCAAATTTTAAATAAAAATTTAATGATCTGATTATTCTAAACTGAATAGGAAGTTGAAGAGTGTGTCTACTGATTTGGTTTAATTTATAAAGGGACACAAGCCACTGCTTGGTCACCACCACAGTACAAGAACCTCAATCCCCTTCCTACTCTCTCTCTCTCTATTCAAAAGGGCAAAACCCAATTTCCAGCCATTTTAGTGGCATTTTAAATTGTCATTCATCTCAGGACTAAGAGCATAGCAAGATTACAATAATCTTAAAAATATCTTTGAGGGACATTGGTATCCCAAGCTCTGTGGCTATTTAGTTCTTGCTTGGTAAAGGGACCATCTCTTATCGTTGAATGCAGTAAAAATGGATTTGACAGAATATTTTGAAAATAAATCTCTTCTGGTGAATTATGTATATTTTGGGGTGGACTAATGAATAAAAAGCAAACCTATTGTATGTCTCCTTTCCCAAATGTTAAAAGTTTACTTTTAAAACTTTGAATAATCAAATATTTATTATGTACCAGATATTTGATAGAACTTTTTTACATGTGCCATAATTTCTTCATTTTAAGATGCCATCAATTAAAATATACACCATAAATTTAAGAAAATATTTTTAAGGACCAAAAAAACCCATATCCATATTTTAATAATTGACATGACCATGCATGTAGCTATCCAATTAGAAACCAATTTATTTGATCATGTTCATTAACCTGTGAATGTTTTCCAGTTGCCACAGGTGATTCAAATGAATCTTTCCCTCCTCACTGGGAAAAGTTTTAAATTAAACCTCACTAAGAAAGTAAAAAAATAAATTGATTTCTAACCGGACAGCTACATGCACAGTTTAAGTTAAACTTCATAAGAAACTGCCAAACAAGTTGTTCAAATGGTTGAACTATTTTGTATTCCCACCAGTAGTGGATGAGCATTCCCATTGTTCTACATTCTCACCACGCTTGGTAGAGTCAGACATTTTACAATATTATAATGTTAGCCATTCTAAAGAGTGTGTAGTGGCATGTCACTGTGATATTTATCTGCTTTTCCCTGATGACAAATGATGTTGAGCACCTTTTACTGTGCTTCTCATGAGCATATTTTATATGTGCGATTTGCATATATTTTACCAAGTTTTTGTCCAAATCATTTGTTTATATTTTAGTAGGTGTTTGCTTCCTCAAAAATTGAGTTGTAAGATTTCTTTAAATATCTGGATACAAGCACAAGTCTTTTTTTCAGATGAATATACTGCCAAAAATTTCTCCCCTTTCTGTGGCTTATTTGAGGTTTTCCCAGATGTCTTAATTTATTGACTTCTAGTTTAATTCCATTGTTGTCAGGGAACAAACTCTAGATGACATCACTCTCTTCAATTTATTGAGATTTTTTTCATAGCCCAGCATATTTCTATCTTGGTGGATGTACCAGGTGCTCTTGAAAAGATAGTATATTCTGCAATTATTGGTCATATTCTATGAATATCAAGCAGGTCAAGATAGTCCATAGTATTATTCGAATCATCTGTGTCTTTACTGAATTTATTCACCTTGTTCTTTCAGTTGCTGAGAAAGCTGTGAAAATTTCCTACCATGTGGAATCATCTACTCCTGCTTGTAATTCTACTTTTTGCTTCATGTATTTTGAAGCTGTATTATCTGTCACAAATTCACTTGTGATTGTTATGAGTTTGTGGTGAAGTCTCATTTGAATGAATCATGACATGTTGTCTTAGTTGGTTTAGGCTGTTACAACAAAGTCCCAGAGACTGGGTGGCTTAAACAACAGAAATTTCTTTCTCATAGTTCTGGAAGATGGCAAGGCCAAGACGAAGAGCCAGTGGATCTTGTGTCTCGTGAGTCCCTGGTTTGCAGATGGCCTTCCCCTCTTTGTAGCCTCACATGGCAGAGAGGACAGAGAAGGATCAAGCTCTCTGGTTTCTTCTTATAAGAGCACTAAGTCCATTCATGAGGGCTCCACCCTCATGACCTAATTACGTCTGAATGACCCTGTCTCCTAATACCATCAGACTGGAGATAGGATTTCTACATATGAATTTGCGGGGGGAGGCACAAAGATTCAGTTCATAACACGGACTTGTTTTTATAGCACACTTTTTCTTGATATCTAGTTTCTATAATATTAATAGAGTCACTCTAATCTTCTCATGCCTGCTATTTACATGGTATCTTTTACATTCAATTACTTTCTATCTGTATGCATACAGTCACATATCACTTAATGACAGGGCTATATTCTGAGAAATGCATCATTAGGTGATTTTGTCGTCTTCTGAACATCAGAGTGAGTTTTCTATTTGGGTATAGTCATCCTACGCCATGCTCCAGCAAAATCTACAAAAATGTAGAACTCATGTTATTCCCTTATTCAAAATTTCAATTCTCCTCCAAAATCTTTCTGCCTTTGATTCCTATTCAGAGCCTGTGGAATTTGTTTTGTATATTTTTTCCATGGACGTCGATCTGTTAGAGGCTTACCCCACCATATCAGAAGTGCAACTTTCTTAAGTTGAAAATTATATCGCTTGAAGTTACATAGTTTCCAGGGGAGGTCAATGTGACAACGACTTGTTAAAGTTTGCTTTCTTCAGGTGTCAGTGAAAAGACAAAGTGGAGGACACTTTGATAGGCAGAGAGCCACAGCTGCTAAGACAAGCTCCCAGGCTTTTACAGAAGTTATGCCATGAGAAGATAAGTGCTGGAGATGGATGTGGAGAGGGCAGATTTTAAAGATATTTGACAAGTAAAATTGACAGAGCTTGATGTGCTTGGATTTGGCAAGTGAAAGGGGATAATAAGAGAATGGGTCTCAATTTTTTTTTTTTTTTTGATGAGTGGTTACATAGAAATGAAAAAAAAAATAGGAACAGCATTTTTCAAAGGAAGGAAGTGGGTATAGAGTCCACTTTTGGAAATTTTGAGTTTGAGAAACTTGTGGACAACCAAAATGGATATGTGTATCCTATGCAATTTGATGTGTGGGTTTGGACCTTTAGCAAAGAAGTCAAGATTCAAGAGTCTTCAGCACATACGTGGCAGTTGAAGCTTGGGAGTCAATGGTACTTTTTTTCCGTGGGCAGTGGCAGCTGCTGGAGACTTGTGGAAAGGGAATGGAAGGGACCCAGTGGGAAGAGTCATCTGGTTTAGGGGAGGGAAGCCTGGGCTGGTTGGGCAGGAGCTTGAGAGTAGCAAGTAATGAACCTACTTTAGTAATTCAGGCAAGACAGCATCTAAAATGACATGTCTCAAAATAAAGAGGGTGCAAAGAAGGATAGATAGTGAGACTTTCTGGAAAGTTAAAGACAACAGAAATTGTTAAATGCTTGTATATCCATCCTCTGAACTCATTAGTCATGAATCAAAAAAAAAAAAAAACTAACAAAAGACAAGGTTTCTCATAATTACCTCTCCTCTCACCTACAGCCAGGCCCCAGACCGCAGCGTTTCTGAACTGATGATAGGGAGGGAGCTGAGGGTCCTGTGATGTTGGTGTAGATCAGGCCAGATAAGGCAATGAAGGAACTTACTCTCAAAGCAAAGGCTTAGAGAGACACAACAAATCTCCAACGATCACGTTCACCCTGGAAACTTGTAAATTATTCACTCTTTTTATCACTTGCAAGCTCTTTTCTCTGACGTTCTGCTGGACTATTTCTCTCCTCTGAAGCCTTCAGAGCCTTGCTTTTATCACTTGCAACATTTAAAATAATCCCTTAGCCTTTGGACCTGTCAGTCATTTACAGACAAATGGCAGAGCTGCCATGCCGAGCCTGCGGATGCAGAATGCTTTAAGACTCCTTTACACTTTGCATTATTCATGTCAGAATGAGCCTCGCTTTCCTGAAGTCCTTCTCCCCCTCCCTCTTTTTACATTCTCTGAAGCTCTCAAACTGAATTCTGGAGGCAAGAATAGTTCTCATCAGAAGGCAAAAAGAAAAACAACTTCTTGTCAGGAATAGAGCTATTTTTTATTCATTGGAAATTCCAAATAATGCATTTAGGTTTTGTCTATGAGATGCCATGATGCAGTGAGCCGAAGTTGTGTTTGCAATGCAAGGACATTTGAGTGCATCGATACCTTACAGCAGGGACATAGACTATATTACTGCCAAGCGGGCTTCTGTTGGATAATCAGACTCAGATTTTTCTTATGTATGTGTGCACGTGTGTATGGATGTATGTAGGTATTATCAAACACACGCAACACATACCATGTGGCCAAACCATCTTTTAAGTGACTTACAAATATGTACTTGTTTAATCCTTGTAATAACTCTGTGAGGCTGGTATGTTTACATCCCCATTGTACTTGTGAGCGTACTGAGGCACAGAGTCTTGAGAGGCCAAGAGCATGAGAAAGTAGACAGCTCCCCCAAGATTGTATGATTGTAAGGAATGGGGCAGGATTTCAATCCTGGTGTGGCTCTGGAATCAGTGTTTTTAACTAGTGTGCCGTGCTGTTTCTCTTAATTCTGAACCACCCTGTATTCACTGCAAAATGGAAAATTTCAGCAACTGAAATGCAAGGCTTAAGATTTACAACAGTGTTAGCCTCTTACAAACTGAGGAAAACATCATGGAACCTCACACAGTCGCTCGTTTGCCTAACAAATAGGTGGTGTTGTAGTTCAAATATTTTTAAATTAATAATATTCTGTTCACACATTAGTGATTATTAACAATATTGATTTGGTATATCAATGTCAATTTATGTCCATCTATGTGAAATTTAATGCAGAAACCTGGCCTTGCATTTTTACAGTTTCATTAAGGATCCTGTAGCACAGAAAAGTCTTTTTCTCCAGTGTACATTGTGGTCAATGGTGTTTCTTGAGTGTTTTTTCTCCCTGGTACTAGGATGATGTGGCAGATTCAAGATGGCCACAAAGTCTTTGACATTCTTCCCATTGAGAAATACAGTCTATGTTCCTTCCCTTGAATCTCATGGGTTCTGTAACTGCTTTGATTAGTAGAATTTAGTAATAGTGATGCTAAATTTAGTAATAGTAATGGCCTGGAGAACCTGCAAGCTTCCATGTCACATATTGACACAGTAACTAGAATAACCCAGATGTCATGCAGCAGATCCATGTGGTGGAAGCCCCGAGCCCACAGCCCTGGCTGGGCTTCCGTCCAATCCATCAGCACCAGTTTTCCAGCCACGTCACCGAGCTTCCCCAGGTGATGCAGCAGGAGACAGAGAAGCCATTGTCAATGAGACTTGCTAACATGTCATCCTCAGCAAAATAAACGATTGTTGTTTCAAGATGCTATTTGGGGGGTGATTTTTTTTGTGTGTGTGGCAATAGATAAATGAAACTGGTGGAGGTAGGTAAGTTGCAACAGCTGCATTAATTTAAGTGCATCAGTTTTAAATACCACAGGCAGGGTACAATGCAGGTTGTTGAAGTTTGATCCCCAATGTTGGAGGTGTTTGGGTCATGGGGGTGGATCCTTAATGAAGGACTTGGTACCATTCTCACAGTAATGAGTGAGTTCTCACTCTATTAGTTCCCATGACAGCTGGTTGTTAAAAAGAGCCTGGCACCTCCCTTCTGTCTCTTGCCCCCTCTCTCACTATGTGATCTCTGCACACACCAGCTCCCTTTCACCTTCCACTATGAATAGAAGCAGCCTGAAGCCCTCACCAGCAGCAGCTGCTGGCACCATGCTTCCTGTACAGCCTGCAGAACCACGAACCAAATAAACTTCCTTGCTTTATAAATTACCCAGTCTCAGGTATTCCTTTATAGCGACATACACACAGACTAAGGCAGGTGGAGACTGGGGTGCCGGAGGTTTCCTCAGAGCTCATGCTTTCTGGCAGCCCCGGTCATCTATAGCATGGAAGCTGTCACCCATGCTCCTGTTCCTCCCCCAGAAATAGCCAGCGGTTCCTTCTTAACCAATCTAGGTTCAAAGCGGGTTCGTGGGGACATCTCTGTTATTCTGGATCATATCAGTTTTAGGGAGATCCTTTTTTCTTGGCCTTTGGGGCTGGGGCTTTCTTAACATTCTCCTCTCTGTCACATTAAAACTTTGTATTGTATTTGTGGTTGGTTTTGAGCTGGAGCTTCTGATCTTTCTCTTAAAATGATTTGCTCCCTCTCCTGGGGGAGTAAAGGATTTTTTTCTTTTATCCTTATCAAACTGCAATTGGTCCTTGCTTGTGCCCTGGGCATGAGGAGCTGTGCTGCTCTTCCCCTGAGGGCATTCGGGTCCAGGAAAGTGGGTGGTGTTTTGTGAGCGGTCTCTCATAGCAGTCAGGTACCTCCTGTATGTCTGCGTAACTGAAGGGGGCTCTCTCTTGTCTCCTGCACTGCCCCCGTCTTTCTGGTGAATACCTGGTGGACGTCATGGCAAAGGGGTTGGGAGTGAGTGCAAATTCCCCTTGAGTCTGGGACCTACAGTTGTTCTGAACTGACACTTGGCCTTTAACAATTTGTTGAATTCTGATAGTTTTCTTTTTACTCACCTGTGTGGTTGCCACTTGTATCTCTGAGTTCTGTTATAGGTGAGAGAACTTCAATTTTGCTTTGAAAAGGATTGTCCCTGTTTAGAATTCAGGCTATGCGATTACCTCACCACCTTAGTTCTCTGATGGTCTCAAGACAAGTGATTTATTATGATCAGATCAGTTAACATTGTCGGAGTTATGTTCTCTGCAGTTTTCTTCATCCTCAGTGGAAGCAAAATTCTATTCTTTCAGGAGATTAACTATAACACCAGACTCTGAAATGAAAAAAAGAAATGTGTGTGTGTGTGTATAGAGAGAGAGAGAGAGAGAGATAGAGAGAAGAAAGAAGGAAGGAAAGGAGGAAGAAAAGAAGGAAGGATAGAAGAAAAAAGGGTTTATATAGCACTTAACTATTCATAAAGTACATCCCATATCTTATATTACTAACCACATTTTATTGAACCCTTGCTGAACCAGGTACTTACTGTTTTAAACATTTCATATATGTAATCTCATTTAATTATCACATCAATTTTATGACATGCATACTAATATTATACTCATTTTGCTCATTTTATTATACTAATTTTCTAAGTTTTGAGACTTAGAAAGTGTAATTTGCTCAAGATTATCAAACCAGGCTTTTTGTCAGTAGTACAAAGCTCATTCCTTTTTTATATAAGCTGTCCAAACATCTCTGTGCTATAGGTTTTATCGCTTTATTTTACAGATGTGGAGGCTGAGATGTAGAAACATTTAACTGCTACAAGATCATAAAAAAATGCATAAGTGCTTGCAACGGTTGGAAAATAGGTGTTTTGATTTTGAGTTATGAGTGTTCTTCATTCCACAGAGATATTGGAAATGGCATAAGACAGGGGTCATGGAGGATCTTTCTAAATTTTCCACAGCACTTTATACAATGCCTAACATATAATGAAACTTAAAAAATTTCTCACTGAATGAAAAAGAAGGAGAAAGGATGACAGAAAAGAATTGAGAATGGAGAGAGAGAGGAATAGAAATAGAGACAGAAGGATTATAAAGATGAAAAGAACCAGGAGGACAGTCCACATTTGTAGAATATTTTTGGAAGAAAAATACAACTTCCTTTTACGTGCTGTCAGGGCACGCTTTTTAATTTGTGGAAGTTGTATACTGCAGATGTTGCCTTCTGTATAGCTGGTCTGATCACCATGACAAAGGCGCTGCCTCATCTATAAATAGATGGTCAGATTGATTTCACATCCTGTCTCGGTTCTTCCCACTGCCTGGTGGCTGTGACAACACAGTCGATGAGTGAGCCCATCCACCCGACCGCACAGGCCTCGCCTGCACTCTCTTCTGGAAGATGACAATCAGGGTCATTAAATCCAGCACAAAGGAGCTTCAAAGACATTTGGCCTCTCAGAGAAATTGAGCCCGAGCCCATTACCACTGCATCGACGGGAACTTTGATTTAATCAGCCATCCAGGCTGAACCTATTGTTAAGAAAATAATTTGGATCTTTCCTTTGCCTGTTTGGTCAATGTTAACTGGGACTTCAATGGCCAGACCTGATTTCATTTCAAGCCCAGGTATAGGAAAGCTCTTCAACTGGACACTTACCGGTTTCCATGGTAAAGGTTGCCGTAATGTATTTGAGAGACCTGGAACTGTGACCTGAAGAAATGACATCGGGTCCTGCCACAAAAATTCTTGATCTTGGGCAAGTCATTTAATTCCCCTGACGCTCAGTGTTTCCTTCCATAGATTATGCACTGGGCCAAAGCGTCTGTGAACCTGAGAGTTACTCATCTTCTCTAAAGCTCAGTGTCTTTACCTGTAAATAGAAACAACAGTAGTGTGTCTTCAGAAATCGTCGTGAGCACTACAGGCAGGAAGTGCCTGGTACACGGTATCCTATGATGACAAGAGTGATGTCAAACTTATCTGACAGTGTGTGAATGTTATATGGTTTAACAAGGTGGAGGACATTATTTACACTTTTTAGTAGAGGCTGTATTAGCCCTTCCCTCAACATTGTCTTAATTTTCACAACATCCTAGAGAGAGTCATTACTATAATCCCATTTACACATGACACATGGGGTCTCGGTGAAGTCCAGTGGCTGGCCAAGGTCACACAACCACTAAGACACAGAGCTGATGGAGTCCAGCTCTTGCAGGCTCCAAAGCCCTTGATCTTTCCTCTCCAGTTCTCACCTCCAGGGGTGACACTGTTTGGGGGGGTGAGAATAGTCTCTCATAGTTTGTTTTTTTTCAAGCAAGAATCCTATTTCATGTGCATCTTGTTCTTTTTCATGACTAGTGAATATCCTGTCCACATTAAGTGTTCAATAATCCAGCTCTGAATTCTAAAGGATGTGGGTAATTAGTGCCAAGGGAACCAAATGGCAGCTCTGTGGATTTCTGTGACCAAGACACTGCCTGTGGTCTGAGCTGACATGAGAGCAGGGTTCATCTGGGTGCACACACCCCAGGCCGTTTGCATGACTCTCCCTTCCATTTGCATTAGCTTCTCTTCCATGGACGTGTAGTGGCTGCTGCCTGGTCAGTGAATGGAGCTGATTCTGTTCTTGCTAATGGGAAAGTAAAAAAATCTCACTCCTTTGTAGTGTGGCCTCCATCAGAACGAGATGACGTGAAAGCCACATTAATCCAGTACCAGCCCTGTGGGTCCATGGGACTGAGCCTCTGTGTGTTGTGGCTGGTGCAGCACACATCAGATTTATAGTTCTCCACAATGGTTTAGTCCAGATACTGGGGATTTCCTTTTTATGGCTGCATTTTCTCATATTTGGGGGATTATACTTCATTGAGTTACAGGGATAAAGTCATGTGGAGGAAAATATCACTTGTAATAAATAGGGACTGTCTAATTCAGCCCTTCCTTCATATTCACTCTGATGTCATTAAAAATTCATTATATGGATACATCATAGCTTTTATTTTTTTAACCATCCACCTGTTAATGGGCATTTGGGTTGTTTCCAGGTTTTGGTTATTATGAGTAACGTTACTTTGAACATTCATATAGAAGTCCTTGTGTGAACATATGTTTTTATTTCTCTTGAGTAAAACCCAGAAGTAGAATTGTTGGGTCATGGTATAAGTGGATATCTCTGAAAGCCGCCAAACACTGTCCCCAAGTTCACATGCTGTTACACTCCCACCAGCAATGCATGAGAGTTCCGGTTGCTCCACGTCCTTATCAACACTTGCTATATTGCCAGTCCTTTTAGTATGAGCCAATCTGATTGACATGCCACTTAACGATAATGAAAAATCAGTCATCACCACCACTCATCTTCAGAAACACAAAAGTGTTGGCAAAAAAGGAATCCATGTTACAAATAGACAACTGAAAATTCAGCACTTTTCTACCCAATTTTGCTTCTGAAAAGAACATGAGCTCCACGTTTCAATTTTGTCCCTGCCACTTACTGGCTTCATGACCTTGAACAAGTTATTTAGCCACTGTAAGCCTCACTTTTCTCATCCTTAAAAATAAGCGATGATGTCTACGCTAGCAAATTGTTGAGAAGATTACATTGGATAATAGAAGCAAATAGCAAGATATGTATTTGGGATTCAATAAGTAACAGAAGTCATAATTATCGTTATTATTTCATTGGCCAATGGGATAAAAAAAAGAAAGGCATTCCTCTTGGCAGGTAGCTCAGAGGCTGTCTGGACAGGCAGACAAGCAGACAGGCCATGTGGGTGAGGGGCAACATTAGTAACAGCTTCTGGAAAGCCCTAAGAAAGAAGGAGTCCAATCAACTGAGGCAGCAGGGAGGGGGATGAGAGCAGGGAAAGCTTCCCAGAGAAAGCAAAGTCCGAGCTAAGCCGAGGAGGATGAGCATCCTTGAGCTGCTAAGGGTTTGGAGGCAGAGATTTAAATCCTTTCAGGTTAGGTCTTCTTCTATTGAATGAAATGTAAGAAGTGAAATTTAGATTCTTGTAGATTTGGTTTGCTTTATTAATGGTGCCTAACGTCCCGTAATTAAGGCACAACTTGTTAACTAAACCAACAATTACCGGTTGTTTGAAGTGCGAAGAGGATAATGAATGACCTTATTCAGCAGTTTTTCCCTCTTTTAATGTCTTTAGCAAGAGAGTGTTGAGTATGAATGGCTCTCTCTCCCTTCCTCTCTTTCTCTCCCTCCTCCCTTTATCCCTCTCTCTTCCTCTTTTCCTTCCTCACTCCCTACATCTCCCACTCCACCCAGACACACGCATGTGATTACACACACTTGCACACACACACAGAGTGGAATTCCTCAACTAATACGGAAATTGGCTCTCTTTCTTTTTAAGCATTTTGGGGAAATGTCTTGTCATATAAACTTTTTGATAGCTTCATTACCATTTCTCCTTTGCTCCAACCCCGGTGATGTCAGTATTAAATGAGTTCCCACTGGAGGTGGGTGAGGCTGGGTGTGTAGGATGGAAAAGCAAAGCGTGTGTGGCATGGTGTGGCGTGGTCAGATGGCAGAACACACGAGAAACAGGGCTGCCTCAGCAGATTCAGCTCAGCTCTGGTGTGAAAGGGATTGTCTGTTGGAGAGAACCATTGCTGCTATTACGCAGGCAGAAATGAGAGAGAGAGAGAGAGAGAGAGACAGAGAGAGAGACAGAGAGACAGAGAGACAGAGAGAGAGAGAGATTTCCAGGGGATGGGAAAGTTATGGAAGGAGCCTGGTAGCACACCTAGACCAGCAGTAGTCACAGTTCTGCAAAATCAAAGGCAGGGGGCATGTGGGGGGGGGTGTCTTCAAAGCTCCTTATAGCCATCTAGTCTTAGTGTGGCAGGGAAGGAGGCATTTTTCTTTTTTTTTTTTTTATCACAGGCGTTCTGTGGATGCTTAAAGCTCATGGTGGGGTGGGGGTGGGGGTTCTTCTATTGCACACATCTGTGCGTGTAACAGACAGGAAAAAATGACCAAAGGAACAGATGTTATTGTGCTTTGTATCTATAGGGAGGCAGCTTTGAGCACATGCAGGCAGAAGACTGAGGCTTCTCTATAAATCTCTCTTCCATGATAAAGAAAGACATGGCTATTCCGACACTGTCAGGCCATACACTGTTGTCAGCCCAAGAGGTGGGTGGGAAGAAAATGAATTATTACAGTAGTGTGAAGTTAAAGAAAGAATAGCATTATACAAGACAGTTTTTCTCATAACTACTTCTTGAAAACCTCACCAGTGCTCTACCAATAATAAATTGGTACTTAGTACTAGAACCTCCTTCGATGGATCTTTAAGCTCTTTGGAAAGTAATTGTGTGTAACTATTGATTAAACCATATACAATCCCTCCACAGTACATGCTTAGTCTCAGCTCTTTTGCTGTGAAATAATCCTTTCAAGAAATGTGTGTGTGTGTGTGTGCGTGCGCGCTCGCGCGCGAGCCCATGCACATGTGTGTGTGAAGTAGAGAGATATTGAGAGACGGACAGAGAAACTGAGATTGGGGCAGTGTCCTTGTAGAGAAACACATCTGAATTCAAGTCTGTAATCTGACGCTTAACTTATTCTCAGTGGTGACTTTTTGGCCTCTCTAACTTTCATTTTTCTCACCTTTAAAATGCAGTTGTTAATATTCATTTGTATATACTGGGAAGGCTTCACCAATATTGAATGAAATAACGTAAAAGTCCACAGTATGATGACTTTTTTATAGCCAGTGTCTCATATGTAATAACAGCTATTCTTACTGTTATGGACTAAGTTGATCTGCCCCCAAATCCGTATGTTCATGCTCTCATCCGCGACGTGATGATATTTATAGAGAGGGGCTTTAGGGAGGTAATTAGCTAAGATTAAATAGGGTTATAAAGGCAGGGCCCTAATCTGATAGGGTGGTGTCCTTACAAAAAGGGAAAGATACACCAGAGATCTCTCTCTCTATCTGTGTGCACGGAGGAAAGACCACGTGAGGGCACAGCAAGAAGGCAGCCGTCCACAAGGTAGGAAGAGAGCCCTCACCAGAAACCTAATTTGATGGCACCTTGATCATGGACTTCTAGCCTTCAGAACTGGGAGAGAATATATGTGTGTTGCTTAAATCCCCCCACCCTCTGTCTATGACATTAATATTTTGTTATGGCAGCCTGATCCAAGGCACTAAGTGTCACCTCTCTCATCCCAACTCAAGTACCTCAGAGTCACTCCCATGGGGCAAAAAATAGACAGTCTTATCATGAAGTGGGGTGGGGAAGGGTCTTATTTTAGGGGATGGGGCACTCGCTACTCAGAGCGTGCACCTGTGACGTCCCTCTCAGCCCTGCTGGTTGCAGCGGCTCTTAGCTCTCACCGTGCTTCACGCTTTACAGCTCTTGTGCAAAGCACAAAAGCGGCTGCGCACAGTGGTGGAAAACCTCTCCTCCCCAACGTGTGTGAAGGCTCTTTTCTTGTAGACTAGGTGTGCTCCAGATTACCTGAAGAATTTCAAGAGTGTCCATGGTTTCTTAAGGCAGAAGCACATTCTTTTTCAAAGAGGGTTTCCGTGAGTCTATAATAACAGAAAGACTAGGGAAACTTCCAACAGAATTTTTTTAAGGTCGAACCCATTAATTCTGTGGGAGCCAGCTGTGGCAGTGCATAAAGAAGACGAGACTGCAAGGTCAGTAATCAAACATGGTCAAATCATGCTGCTGCCGTCTACTGCTCCCCAGAGACAGAAAACCAAGCTAAAAATACGACTTCTTTGTACCTCTCTGCACTCCAGTGCGCTCATTGCACACACAGGTTATGGCTGCAGGTAAAATCCTACCATGACAAGCTTAAAGGTGGTGGGAAGGACACCCCCTGTCATCACACACTGTGCAATTGCAGTTTAAGGCTTAGCATAGGCCAGAGCAAAAATGAGCCACCTGCAGATTCTTCTGCCGCGCAGCCCCGTCTCTGTCCCTCTCTCACCTAGAACACAATGGGGGATGAAAACAGCCCGAGGTATCAGGTTAACTTGTCTGGGCCCAATTCCCCAAATCTGCCAATGTTTACTTGTATAAGCTGGCCTATTCTCAAACTATAGTCAAACTAGTAATGCACGCCTCTCGTGCATGAGGACTGCATGAAAATATTACCTAGGAAGCCTGTTCGAAACTTCCTGGCACACAAAAGTTGCCTAAGAACGGTCTGTTTCTTCCTCTTCTCATGACATTGTTGTCTTTTTTCAACATTAAGAGAGAAAGCAGAATGCATGGGTCTTGAAGTTAGAAGACTGCTTGGCAACAATGGCTACAGGAAAGCCTCCAAGACTTCCTGGGGTCCAGCTTCTTCACTGTATCGTGGGAATGACGTTCCCTGTACTTTCTTTGCCTTACGTTGTTGTTGTTTGAGTTTAAACGACATAGCATACTGTAAATTGGTATGCCAATGGTTGGTAAGGAAAGGGCTTCCAGGCGGGAGAACTCCGCATCTCAGAATAATCTCAGCATTAATGCAGGAACCTCAAATTCTCTGACCTGAAGGATGAGAAATTCCAGGGGAGAAGCATGGGTACAGTAGCAGGCATGTATTTTACTGAAAATATTTACTTCCTGGTCATTCTAACGTGCCCTTCCCTGTGGGGACTATCCCAGGACACAAAGATATGGTATTATTATTAGAACCAGTGAGGTATAAATAATACCATTATCACTGATTTCAAGTTCTCTGCATATTTTGTTCTGTAAATTATAAAGTAGAAATTATTGTCACTATATGAAAGGTAAATTTTCTTAAAAGCTATTCAACTATGTTAGGAGAAGATGAATTAAAATCATGGAGCTTGATTTCAGAACTAGGCCTGTATCACTGTCTCTGTCCCGACTCTATGCTCCTCAGAGCATCTCCTCGTTTATTCACTGGACTTGAAGGCCAAAGGCTCAGGGTGGAGTCTCTACCACACCCCGCTGCATGGTGATATCAGGTGAATCATTAGTTTTCCATGTCAATTTCCTAATCTACTTAATGAATATGTTGATGAATGAATAAATAATATAGGACATGTCAATATAATGATATTTAATTTCCAGCTGGATGAAAAAACCTTATCAGTTCAAATTTTCAGTTTTTCTCAGTGGACAATTTGGATCTATTTCTTTGATCATGACATTATAGGCATTTAATAAAAAAAAACCAATGAAATATTAAAGGAAACCTAAGGAGATCAAGGCATGTCCTGAAACTTATGAGTTCCAAGTCTGAAAACTACCCTAGAAATACATTTGTGTTTTCTTTGGGATGTATATGGGGGACACACCTAGTATTTTCTCTTTTACCCACTGGTAGTAACTTTCCCCAGCCCTATTATGTTATAATGCCATGTCTGTGTCCCAAAGAAATGAAATTTTTGTAATTGATTGAATAAATTTAAAAACTTGAAATTAATTACATAAATGATGAAAAATAACTTAAAACTAATTATTTAACAATGTACATATCATACTTAATTATCAATAGAAAACTTAAAATCAAAGGTAAACTATGAGCATCATCTCACAGCAAAATTCACAAATTGATACTTTGGAGGGTCATCAAAGGTGGCCATCAACAATTCCTCCCCTCCCTGGACACGCACCTCTGATTATAAGTGGAAGATTGAACTTTTGCATTCTGGATGCACAGCTGCCTTACAAAGAATATCTAAGCTGCCTGCTTGAGAGAGGCCACATGGAGGGGCTGTGAGGGTGGGACCCCACACATGGAGAGGGCCCTACAGAAAGCAGAGCTGCCCTCGCCACTAGCCAGCACTAAAGCCCCAGGCAGGTGACGGAGGCCTCCTTGCTCCTTCTAGGCCAGCCCAGCCACCCACTGAATGCAAAGCCATTTGAATGACCATAGTACATCTCATGCGCTGCGGTTCCTACGTTAAAACCTAATCCCTGATGTGATGGTATTAAGAAGTGGGGCCTTTTGGAGGTGATTAGGTCCTGTGGGCTTCACCCTCATGAATGATATTGGTGATGTTATGAAAGAGAACCCAGAGGGCTGCCTTGCCCCTTCCACCACATGAGGACGCAGTGTGAAGGAGTCGTCGTCTGTGAAGCAGAGAGCGAGCCCTCACTAGACGCAAGTCTGCTGGCACCTTGATCTTGGTTTTCAGACCCTAGAACTGTAAGAAATAAATTTCTGTTATTGTAAGTTACCCAACCTAAGATGTTTTGTTGCAACAGCCTGAACAGACTAAAATACCACATGAAACAGAATAGCCACCTGATCAATCTACAGTATAATGAGAAAAAGCAAGTTGTTGTTTAAACTATGGAGTTTGGAGGTGGTTTGCTGTGATACAAAAAGTGACTAAAATTACACCTGCAACTAGAGTGCCTCTGTTGTGCTGTGGGGGGGATCAGATAGTGTGTGGGAGTTGGCTGTGTGGGTTATGGGGGCAAGTGTCTGCACTTTCCCTGATACCACTCTGCAGAGTGTCCTGGTACCACTGATGAATTCATACATGATCTGTTCAGCTAAACAGCTATAATTTATATACGATGTGTCTTGAGAATGAACTGATTAGCCTCATCTCTGATGCTTGCAAAAGTTGTAAATGAAAGTTTACTCTAGTTCACTCCACAGGGCTCCTGGATAAAGCTATACATCAACCATCTCCATCAAAGTCCATCAGATTTTTGGAGCCTGTTGAATTCTATGCTTATCCCCTAGATCAAAACTGCTACATAAACACTTAGAGAAAAATATCTCGCTTGTGTCTTGACAAAACTGATGTGAAGCCATCAAGCAGGTAACACTAGAGGATTCAATTATATATGATATCTTGGGCTCAGGAATAAATGGAATTTCAAAACCCAACCCAATGCTTTACCCTTGGGATCACCTTCTTTGTGGAGAGGAGAGGCTGCTGAGAAAACATGTAGATGAATTAGTTTCCCTATCTCAGCCTTCTCAAATAGACAAGTATATTAATTTTTTATTGCCATGTAATAAATTTCCACAAACTTAGTGTCTTAAAACAATATAAATTTGTTATATCATAGCTTCTGTGTATCCAGAGTCCAGTAAATCTTAGCTGGTCCTCTGCTCATGGTTTCACAAGTCTGAAATCAAGGAGTTATCTGAGCTGCATTTCTTCTAGAACTTTGAGTGCTTTTTCCTAAGTTCATGTGGTTGGCGGAAGTTAGTTCCTTGTGGCTGTAGGACTGAGGTTCTTGCTTTCTTGGTGGCTGTTGGTCAAGGCTGCTCTTAGCAGGGAGAGGCCACCCAGCGCTCCTTGCCATATGACGCTCTCACAGGCCTTCTTGTAACACGGCAGCTCACTTCTTCAGAGGCAGCCGGAGAGCCTCTCACCTCAGTCTGCTATAATGGGGTCTTACATGAGCATGGGAGTAACTACCCCTCACCTTTGTCATATTTTTGTGCCTAGAAGTAAGTCACAGTTTCTACCTGCACTCAAGAGCAGGAGATTATATGAAGACATAGTTCATCAGGAATCATCTAGAGTTCCACCTACCAAAGTGTGTTAGGAGAGGTTACTCCTATAATGCCTTTAGATAAAAATTTCAATTGCAACACCAGCAGTGTGCAGAATAGCTCTCAGATCATTCTTGATCTGTCTGTGAGAAGGCACCTGCAACGCCATTGTTGAACTAAATAAAGAAGACTAAATTGAGTGGTAGAAGGCTGAGGTTAAGCACAAAGATTCTGCTATAAAAATGCATGCTCAGAGTGCCGGGGGGTGGGTGGATATTAGAATGAAAACTGCTAGATGGAAATCCAAAGGCCTTGAGTGTAGCTGAAAGGAATGTGTCTTCCTTAGTAATTTCCTTAAATACTGAGGCAGTCCATTGGAAGGCTTTCAATGACTGTTTTTCTCTGGGTCTCCCAAATTAGTTTAAATAGCTATATGAAGATGAATCTAAACAGTGAAAGAGTAACTGTGCATAGCGATGACTCCTGTTAACAATTTTCCAGTGAAGAACTTATTTACTTTTGTGGAGGCAAATTTTAACTGGGCACCCATACTGCATGCGGCAATTTTATGTAAAGAACCATATTTAATCTTCACAGTGAGATGCTGCTATTTCTACTTTAAGTTGTAGAAAACAAGGCCCAGAGAAATAAATAATTTCCTCCATCTGGACTGTGTTTACTGCAAGCACAGGAAGTGTGCCTTGGTCATGTCTGCGTATCCACTGCCGCCAGACTGTGGACGTTCAATCAGTGCGGATCGCACAACTGCTAAGTGGTGTCACTGGGATCTAAACCCCAGCTCTGCTGACTTCAAAGCCTTTGCGATCCTACTTCAGTACAGCACCTTTTCATCAAAGTTAGAAATTCCCCCTTTTTTTCTTGGATTTCTATCAGCTGGTCCTGGGTGGTCATTGTTCACGTCGCGCATCATCCGTGTTATCAGCAGGAGTGCTTTTGGTATTTCAGAAAGGGAACCATGCATCAGAAATGGTCATGAAGTTCTGAACACTGACCTGTCTGGGGCATGTGGTAGGGAGGGCAGGGAAGGGGGCAGAGACAGGACAAGGATGTCACCAGCAAGGACTCACCTGAGGTGCAAAATATAAGGAGGCAGCAAGAAACTCAGTAAATGTGATAAATAATTTTTTAATGCAATATTTTCAAAAATTTAAAATCAAAATTAATGCAAAGCTATCCATGGTGAATAAAATATCAAAATTTTAAGAAATGACAGGATCTGTTCCCTGCACTTGCTGGATTCGCCTCACTTGCTTCACCCTCAGTACCTTGCGGCCCTGAGGGAGGACAAGGTAGGAGAGAGAAGAGGTGAGAACAAGGCCAGGTATGACGAAAACAGAGAAGAAAACCTCTCATCCTCCCATGCCCCTGGGCTCCTGGGAGCTGGAATGAGGGGAACCGAAGGATTCCTGGTCCACAGAGATCAGATTCCAGAAAAGTGACTGTGATCTCTAGAAAAAGCATAGAAACTTACCCAGTAAACCCCCAAATCCACGGTTTCACCTGGAAAGATTAAGAATCAGACCCGTGTTCTGGTCGGAACTCCAACACTAACTCACCTTGTGCTTCTCAAAGGCTAGCCCTTCTCTTTGAGCCTCAATTTACCCATTTTTAAAATGCAAGTTTTGCTTTTTGAGGTTCCTTCCAACTCAGACATTCTAGAAGGCTACAGACTAGCAGCTACCAGCAAGGATACTCTGTCCTTTGCTCCATGAGGAGGTACAGAATTCCAGTGAAAACATGCGTATCTGCTGTCTCTTAGTCTCCCTTTCCTCCTTTGTCTGGTGGTCAGTTGGTCGCAACAAGAGGCTATAAGTCATTCCCACTGGTCTACAAAAGTCAGGTTGCGTGGAAGGTCGATTGAAGTACTTATCTTCTCATGACTCTAGGACATCAGAGCTGACAGTATAACATGGGCCAGCTAACTCTAACTGGGTTTACATTTAAGATAATAGCTCCTGTGTATGGATTTGTAACATGTAATAGTATTTGAGAGGCAGTATTATTACGCAGGCTCTGACCCTGTGTGATAATACTACACACAGCTGCCTGGTTTGGAGTCCTGTCTCTGCTTCTTACCAGTTGCACTCGTCAGCGTGCAGCCAGGTTGCAGAGTACAAAGATAATTTTGACCAACAGAGAGAATGTCATACAAATTATTGTTAAAGAGGTGTATATAAAGTTGTTAACTAGGTAATGTAAAAGGTAAGAAGAGAACTCTAAGATCTTACAGAGGTAACAACTGTAGGACACATCTATAGTCCCTAGGGCTGAAGGAATGAAATGAAGAATTGAGTTGAATAAGTCTTTAAACCTTAGCAGAGGGCCCTTTGGAGAAAAACAAAGAACTCCAAGAAGAGGGCTGGTTGGCTGCTTTGGGGAGGGCGGTGAAGTGCACAATGGAGCTTGTCCTGTGAGTGATGGAAAAACTGCAAGTGGGTTCAGTTGCTGCAACTGAAAGGAACTGCTCCTGGCAGGAAGCACAAGTGTTACTAGGGTAGTAGCAAGTAGGCAGAATGTGATGCCAGCGGCAAAGGAAGGGGCGAGTCCCTTCAGCTTTGCCGAGCGTAATGCGAATCTAGTTGGCAGAGTAGAAATGGGCTTTGCTGAACCTCATCCCAGCTCCACAAAGCACATACAAGGGTGGGCTTGGAGCTGAGGGTCAATAACTTCGTATGGGGCACACTAGCTATTTGACCTTTGCCAAATCACCTGACCTTTCTGTGCATCCATTTACTCACCTGTGAAATAGAAATGATAATGGAATCCTCTGAATCGGTTTGCTATAAAGATTAAATTAGTTAGTACGTGAAAAGTGCTTTGAACAGTTCCTGGAACAAAAGTGCTGGATAAAATTTATGTGTATGGTGGTTAATTTTAATGTGTCAACTTCCTGGGCTAAGGGATGCCCAGATAGCTGGTAAAACATTATTTCTGGGTATGCCTGTGAGGGAGTTTCCAGAAGAGATTAGCATTTGAATCAGTAGACTGAATAGAAAAGATCACTCTCACCAGTGTGGGTGGACGTTGTCTGATCTGTTGAGGGCCTGAATAGAACAGAAAGGCAGAGAAGGGTGAATTCACTCTGTATGAGCCAGAACATCCACCTTCTCCTGCCCTCAGACATCTGTGCATCTGCTTCTAGGCCTTCACTCAGACTGAATTACATCATCGGCTTTCCTGGTTTTCCAGCTTGTGCATGGCAGATGGTGGGACTTCTTGGCCTTCATAATTGTGTGAACCACTTCCCGTAATAAATCTCATGTGTGTATATATGTGTGTGTGTATGTGTGTGTGTATAATCTCCTATGGATTCTGTTTCTCTGTGTAACCATTAATGATACAATCTGGCATTATTACACAAAGGAAAGAGAAGAGAACAAATATACCCGCCTTATCCATGGCTCTAGATTGACATTTTTTTCTTAGATTTTGTGACTTAATTTCCAGAATGATTCTGAGAAGTGAATGCCATTTTCTTGATATTTATACATGAAGAGAGAGGTTTGGAGATTTGAGTAGCCTACTGAAGGCATTCAGGTAGAAGGATTTTGTTGAGCAGAAATTCAAATCTAGATGTGATCTATTCCAAAGACCTCCCTCTTTATATGGTGACACGCTGCCTTCTCTGTATCAGGAGACACAAGGTAATTCTAATTCTTATTTTACCACTCACTTATGAAAAGTTAAGCTAGGGTTTACTCTCCTCAAACCTCAGATAAGTCACCTGTGAAATTAAAATAAAACACTTGCTTGGAAACACCTGATCAAACTTTATTAAAAATATCAAAATCAATCTCAATGGCAATCCAGGAAGAAAAAGTAGCTAGAGGAGAACACAAAATTCTCTACAGTAAGGTCTGTAGCACAACATATGTATTCCTGTAATTATGACACTACACAAAAGTGTGCCAGATAAACCATGAGACTCGCAGAAGAAATGGAGTTACAACACTCAAAAACTTTACCAATGACACACGATCCAAAAGATAGGCATCTAATCAAAACATTAGTGCAGCTGTACCACATGTTAAATGGCAAAGTTATACATAAATACCAGAATAAATACGGTACTTTATCTTGAAAAAGACCTGGAATTTGCTTGTGGAAGTCAGTGCCGGAAGTGGGCAGCTTGTGAGATAGTGTGAAGTAGAGACAGAGGTTGATCAGGTATCAGAGAGAAAGTTCTAACATCAGATGTGAGTGGGCGTGGCTCACAACACGCACTGAGATCTGCAGCAGCTGGTGGAGGTAGAAAGTATGTGTTTCGCATATTCTCCTGAAGCTCAGGTCAGCTGTATGCAGTTTCTAGCAGATGAAATAATGCATATGCAAACATGTATTCATATTGTGCTCAAGTGGTGCCCTAATATATTGATCACACTGGAAGAAATTCACATAATCAAAACAAATGTTACAGCGAAACTGTTTTTAGATTAAAAAACTTGGCCAGAAAAATATAAGGTGGAAGAGACACAAGGCCACAGCAATACGGGGTAAGACGTCTCTTGAGTTGGCAATCGGTGGAGTGTGAAACCAGCGTGCTAGGTCAGCGGAAACCCAGGTTGCATTAAGAAAATATATAGTACGACAACAGCAGCAAGGATAATAAAGAATTTCACAGACAGGCATGTGGGTGAGGAAGAGTATACTAATTATTTCAACATACAATTGGAAAGACTTTCCTCTGTGTTAGGCAGAACCGGCATGTTCCCTGGCAGAGATTCTGGTCTGCTGGTGTGAGTGGCCACAGAAAATGTTTACTGTATGTTCAGACACATGGATACCGTGATCCTCATGGGGAGAAAGGTGCTATGGGGATCGGCTATGAGAATCCTCCTGGAAGCTTCCTGGAGCGGGTCAGGCTGGACTGAGACCAGGATTTAAGGCAGTTGAATCCTGGACCAAAGTATTTTTCACTGGATAATGCTGCTTCGGTGTCTTCTGATGGGAGAAACTGTATCTTCATTGCTCTGTGAAGTAGTAAGTCTGCAATGCTAAGTCTTCTCTAACCTACTAATCAGGCCAGACTCTCTTGGGCAGAGTGACATTAATTGGTCTCAGCAGGGTCTAAGTCTAAATACTTTGGACTAGAACCAACATCTGTCAAAATAATGCTATTCAGTCTGAGCGTTTGTTCTGCGGAGGTTTCTTTTTCCTCCCACCTGCCCCACCCCCACAGATGTGTTCCCTCCTCCTTTGTATGTGCAGGGCCTCATTCTTCCTGTCACACTGTGGTGTGGTTGTTGCTGTAGGTTCAAATCTGTATGTCCATCACTCCCTGAGGGTTTCCAGGGAACAGAAACAGGCCATATGGATTGTAGCATCACAAGGATGTAGTGTAGAGCTTACACATAACAATGCCCAAGATGTCAGCTCCATGAGGACCCAGACCACATGCTCATGTCAGCCTGGGCATCTAAGCCAGTCCCCGCATCAAGGAAACACGCAGTCAGTACTTGGTGACCAAAAGCATGGTCCTTGTTGAAAGGTCGTTTTCATTACTTCGGTTAATTAAGTAAAAATATATCTGTTCACGATTATGTGGTCAATGAAGAAAGAAATCCAAGGACTCATTAATGACATGGGAAAATGTTCAGAAAATAATGTTGACTTTAAAAAAAAAAAAATCAGGCTACGTAGATTCAGAATGACCTCCTCATGTTAAAGAGATGGTTTACAGTGATTGTCCCTGGGTTCTGAGATTTAGGGTGGCTTTTGTTCTCATCATTATACCTTTAGGTCATTTTTCAAATTAACTAAAATAAGCCTGCATGACTTTAAAAATTGGGAAGAAATTACTTTAAGAACAAATAATTGCATCTGGTGCTTTAGTTGGTGTGTTTATTCAGTTGGGAACTTTTAGGGCTAGGATGACTTCTGATAAGGGAAAATTTCTCAAGATTGTTTTCTTTTCTTTGTCTTAAGAAGGTCGAACTGTCTTTCAGTTCGATGATTCTGGGAATTTTCAGAATTAACTGGTGGCCTCCGTAGTGGGTGGTACCCAAGGGAGAGCATCTTTGTTTCTGAGTTTCTATTACAGAGGTGAGAAGGAATGCGGGAACACCAGGGCCTTCCAGCCTTGTTTGATTTTGCTTTGTTTATTCCAATTCTGTGGGTTTGCTCTAAATTGTGCCTGGGAGTGATACAAAATTAAAATACACTAGAATTGATTGAGTAATTGACTGGCAATGATTTCTAGTATTTTTTTTCCAGAGTCTCTGTTGTTTCTATGGAAAATATTAGTTTCATATCTTTACTTTTATTTTTTATCACAATGTATGCCATTTCAAAAAAAAAAAAAAAGAAAGAAAGAAAGAAAGAAAGAAAGAAAATTGCCTCCATTAATATAAATTGTTTTCCTAATGACACCAGTCACTCAACATAATAGACCAGGGGTCAGCATAATACTCCCCACAGGCCAAATCTGGCCCATAGCCTGTTTTTACACAGCCTATTAGCTAAGAATGTTTTCCATATTTTTAAGTGATTGAAAACAAATCAAAAGCAGAATAATATTTCACGACATGTGGGAATTACATGAAATTCCAACGTCAGTGTTCATAAATAAAGTTTTATTGGAACACAACCATGCCCATTTGTTTGCATATTGCACACGTGGTGGCCTTTGCTCTGCAACAGCAGAGTGGAATGGTTGCCATGGAGACCAAATGGCCTGCAAGCCTGAAATATGTACTCCTGGGCCCTTTATAGAAACAGTTTGCTGACTCCTGTAATAGACCAAGGTCAGTATTAAAAGGAAACTTGAAATAACTTCAACCTAAATAAAGGTGAGGCTAGATCAGAGTGAGAAACTGTCAGAATTTTGAGCTAGAAGAAATTGGGAAAGCAAGTTGGGTCCCACTGTGACATGGCTCAGGACCTCACCCTCTCATCCGAATGACTCCAAAACCTGTGAACCTGTCCCTGCCTCCCACGCTGACACACAGACCGCACGCCCACAGTCTGATCCACCTCTCCCTGCCACTCTTGCACAACTGTGCCAAACTTATCTTCGCAAAGGGAAATGGTGGTCACATCACTTTCCTACTTAACATGCTCCAGGATCTTCCACTAGCTCACAGTGGTTGTCTTCACTCTGCCCTTTGAGGAATTCTGGATTCCTTGGAGGAATATGTAAGGTACAGAGATGGTGTGTGAGGGTGTGTTGAATGGGCAGGGTTGTCGATCTTCCTCTCTGTACCCCTATTTCAACCAGAAAATCTCTACTTTTGTCGTATTTATAATTTGTATTTTATTTGAAGAATGTATTCTGTTGCTTAAAAAATAGCTTGAAAACCGCTAAAGGTAAAATTTAAACTTGCTGTGGTCCTGTGTGATCTGGAGTGCTAGACACGGTTAGTGCTCACCAAATACTTTGTGTATTCCCTTCCATTCCCCAGGTTCCCTTGTGGGGAATGGTGTTATGTGACAAGTGATTACCAATGAACTTTGAGTAGAAGTGACTCCTGTCACTTCTGGGCTGACATAGCTAAGAGCGAGTATCCTTCCATCTCCCTTTTACTCTACCTGGGTAACCTTGTAGGCTACTTGTTCAGAATGTTATCGCTAAAAGACGGCAGATCATGCATCAGCCTATGTCCCTAACGGGCCATGTGGAACATTATTCTTCACCCTGACTTAGTGTAGATATGTACAGTAGAATAAAAAGCAAAATTTTGTAGTGGAAAACCCCTGAAATTTGGAGGGAATAGCATTGCCTATCTTGACAAACACATTTGGACCTTCATCGTGCATTATTTGTTAATTGGTTGAATGATATTTTAGGTGGTTGGTTGATTAGCTTGAGAACAGCCACAGACACATATGAAGAGCCTAATATATAATATATTATGCTAAGTACTAAGGATGTGAATGTGTATCAGCCGTGGTTCCCAACCTCGAGGATTTACAGTTGGGTCACATACTTTCCATAGCTCTCCCCACACAAGCCCACCCCACATAGACCCTTCATCTCAGTCATTCTGAGCTATTTGTATATCCCTGAACTCACCCAAACAATTCATGCTTCTGTGCCCTTGCTTACACTGCTTCTCTTGCCTATGGACTGAGCAATCCCAGAATCTGAACAACTGACAGCACAGCACAGCTAGAACACTAATATTTCCTATTGTTCACAAATCAGTTAAATCCTTATGGAGGAAAGGAAGCATAGAACCTACCAGAGTCAACCTTGCTTAAATCAATTTCTTCAATGTGTCACATGAGCCAAGGAAGAGTGAAAACATCCATTATTTATTGTGAAGCCTTCATTTTATGACGCTAAGCATCCAGACTCCAAGAAACACATCTGGAGTATTTCTGTCTATGATGGTGGGAATAGTCCCCATCTGCTCTGTCAAATCTGGCAGCCACTGGCCACATGTGGCTATGGAGCAATTAAAATAAGGCTAATGTGACTAAGGAACTGAATTTTAGTCACTTTTAATTAGTTTCAATTTAAACAGCCACATGTGACTAGTTGCTACCTTATTGACCACTATAGCTCTAGAAGATACTTAGATCTGCTTGTTCAAATTTTTTGTCGCCATAGTCTAAATATAATATGTTTAAAAGGCACAACCATAAACACATTTTCCAATAACACCAAAGAGGTCATTGCCAGCTAAATGTCGAGGCTCAGTTTTCTCCACCAGTATTTCTTTAGGCTTCTTTCAGCACTTTTCTCAATTAGATACACAGCGCTGGGCCATAACCCAGGCCACTGGACCAAAATCCAAGGTTGCTGAGTCAGGAGGTCCCCTCAGACTCTGAGACCTCTGCTATAAAACCATGCCTCAAACAGCGGAGCAATGAATTCAGTAGTAACATTGGAAATATTTGAATAAGCACATTTTCAAGACATTTATGCATTCTTTCAACAAAAGAAAATATTAATAGCTCAAAATTGTTACTGAGCTATCATTCTAGGGTACTTGGGACATATCAATAAGCAAATCAGAAAAGGATCCCTGACTTTCTGAGCCTTATATTTTAGTGGGGAGGCCCACACAATAAATATAAATAAATATAATAAATAGGTAAATTGCATGGTATATTAGAAATACTATTTAGAAAGAAATAGAGCAGAATAGGAAAGGGATAAACAGTGCTTTTTGAGCAGAGGCTTAATGAAAGAGAGTGAAAGAGTAGTAAGGATATCTGGGGAAGGAGCATTCTAGCCATGACTTCTATTTTCCTAGAGGCCACGTGTTCCCAGGCCTGGGAGAAGGGCAGGCACGGGCCTGGCCAGCGTCCTGAGTGGGTCCGAAACACAGACAGGAACATCTGCCCCTGGAGGGTGTGGGTGGGAGGTGGGTGCATCAGTGAACTGCCAAGAGGTGATCTTGGAGGTCTGGACCTTTCTAGGTTGACAGCAATTTTATCTTGAATAGTTTCAAACTTTCCCCATTCATCTATTAGCAAAGGTGTGTAGAATATGAGGAAACACACACACCGTCTTCCTGGTTACAAGGAATCCAGGCTTCTAGTGGACCCCTCCCCTCTAAGTATGGGGGAACATTTCTAGAGATCACTTCTTTTACAAATCACAAGGGGATTTCCCTGAGCGATGTCTAATTGTGCCCTGTCTCTAACAATCTCTAGCTCTCAGGAGTATCGGGCACATGCAAAGTGTGTTAGTTTGCTCAGGCTGCCATAGCAAAGTGCCACACACTGGGTGGCTTAAACAACAGATGTGTGTTCTCTCACAGTTCCGGAGGCCAGAGGCCCAGATCAAGGTGTCGGCAGGGTTTGCTCCTCCTGAGGCTGTGAGGGAGGGAGGCTGTGAGGGACATCTGGTCCAGGCCTCTGCCCAGCCTCCAGTGGTTTGCTGGTCATCTTTGTCATTCTCTGGCTTGTAGACTCATCACCCCAATCCTTGCCTTCATCTTCATATGGCGTTCTCCCCGTGTGCATGTCTGTGTCCAAATTCCCCTCTTTTTATGAGGACACCAGTCATGTGGATTAGGGTCCACCCTACTCCAGTGTGAACTCATCTTTACTTAACTAATTATACCTGCAATGATCCTATTCCTAAGTAACTTCACATTCTGAGGCACCAGAGATTGGGACTTCAACATATGACTTTTAGGGGGATATTACACAATTCAACCCACAGCACAAGGCCAAGGCGGAGGAATGGAAAGCCTGTTCCAGAGTGGGCTTGGCCCTTACTCTTTGTACAGATATGAGTGACTCAACAGGGTTTTTCCCCAAAACACTTTCCTCTACACCACTGGGTCATCATTACAAGACTGACTTATTGAACAGCTTCAGAAATCACGCCGACATGAAAGACACTGATATTATAATGATTTTTAGTGTAAAACCAGAAAAAAAAATCTTGTTTGGATCTTTTTTCTTCTAGAAATGGATGTCTATTTTCAAAATATTGCATTGGCAGCTTCGGCAGAAGCAATCTATCGCCTGAAAAGGAGGAGTGGAGCCAACACGGGCGTGCAGATATCAATACAAGTCTGGAGCTGTGCGTAAGCAGAGGGGTCTGGCGGGGAGCCGGGAAGGCTGCCACACAAGGAGCACTCTCATAAAAGGCAGTGTTTCCTTTCCCTTACAAATTACGAAAGGGTTGTGCTCACTCTGTCTGGAAGCTGGGGCAAAAGAAATTTCTGGTCTATTCTGAGAGTAACTTGCCATTGGCACAGACCCAACTGGAAAAAATAACAATTCTCTAGTTTTCAGAATTGATCAAGGTAGTGTGGTCTTACTCTAAAATAGGGACTGTTGCATTTTTAATTCTATTTTATAGATTCATCAATAGCCAGAAGGCATAAGTGACATATTCAAGGTAACAGAACTTTCAAATGGCAGGGCTGGGATTTGAAATCAGTACTCCAGAAGGATTGCAAAGGATTGAAAATCCTTCCCATTGCCTGTGCTTGTTCTAGCCTCAAAAAATGCAGGTTTGAAATCTAAAAGCCAGAAATTAAGTTTAAGACCAACATATTTCCAATTAAGAAAGACAAAACAAAATAACTCAAAAACTTCCTAAAGACATGAAGATTAAAAACCTCCCCCATGTAAAATTATGATCATAGAATTAAGAACAACAAAATGTCTTGAATCCTTACTAAGTGTTTTCACACTGAAGAGCTCAGTTAATCCTCAGAAGTTTATGGGATGGTGACCTGTTACACAAGGAGGAAACTGAGGCCCAGGGTAGTAAATGATGAAATTAACATTGTCACTGCTAGGATTTGGCTAGCAGAACTCAAACCTGTATTTAAAGCAAAGCCAGATATTGATTCATCTAATCTACCTTTATTCTTTACCATTTGTTTGCTTCCATCCTGTTTCTATAATGGAACCCACAGACCTATGAAGAGAGTTTATAGTGACCCATCATGACCGTTTCAGTTGCTGTCTGACCCTCTAGGGCTTCTGACCTACCCTACCCCTGATGCCGACTATAGGTTCTCCTTGGTTTTGCCATTGGGTGGGTAGGTGGCTGTAGGGCTCTTCTCTGGCTTAGCTACCCTGCTCCATGTTTCTCCAATCCCCCAGCTTTGGTTAAGAGACAATCTCTCTCTCCATCTCACCCTGAGCAACCCACATTAGCTGGGCAGGCTGCATCTAGCACCCCTCAACCCTCAGCCTCCTGCTTATGGATGGATGACAGGTGAGGGGTGTGGGGAGCAGTAGAGTGGCTGGGTGGCAGGGGCCGTTACCGGGATCTTATGGAAAACGCCTCCTCTTGGGGGCCAGATCTGCACTTCAAAAAGCTAATGGACACATTCAAACAAAGGCAGTGAAAGGAAACTTACTGTGTGTGGCCTGGTCCTTCCTTGGGTTCCTTCTAAGGTCAACCTTGATTTATACCTGTGTGACACAGCTGCAGATCTGTGCTTCTCTTTCGCCCTTGAGCTTATGGAAACTTGGAGGGCCACCTTCTCGTTCATTTTCGATTGTTTGCCATCTGCCACTAAAAGGCATTTGGAAATTTTTTAAACAAATAGGTGAAGGGATCTGTACCTGAATGGTAGACTCTGTGTTGGCCTGCTAAATGTGTGCTGTGGAAAATCTTCAGAAGACAGCAAGGTGAAGAGTAGCAAGACAGCATAGGGCACAGAGTGATACGTGACAAGGCGGGAGAACAGATTGTCGTATGCGGCCTGGAGGACCCATGAGGAAAATCCATCTTAGAATTTACTAGCAAGAGTAGAGACCTCTCTCCAAACGAATTGTGTTTACTTTTTTTTTTTCAAGGCAATGTAACTTATGGAATCCCTCATATTTCTTATGTAGTTTGGCCTATGGAGTATGGCATTGAAATTAACATAAGTCAGTCTATTTTTGGGCATGGAGGTGAGGAGAGAATTTAACCGCCCAGTTCCCATGAGGGGTTCTTGACCTCTGTGTGCATTATAAGGATTCTATTATGATACATTTATCTTTCATTTCAGCCAAACTTTTTTTTTGAAGAGAGTTAATAATTTTGAATAACTTTCTGCTTGTGAATACTAATTCAATTTCTAAATAAGAAAATCATTTTAATTCAACCATCTCGATGTCAATCACATCTGAGTGCTTTCTGGATGATTTCTGAATAATTCATAGATTACTTGGTGACTATTTAATTGATTTGAGCTCTTTCCTATCAGGGCCTTAGATTCATAAGCTTGGGGCTGGAAGGCCATCTCTTCCAACACAAACATCTCAAGCCTTGGTTTGAAACCCTCTGATGGCAGGACATTCATTGCCTCCTGGGGCCTCCAGTCTATAAACATTGGCAAGTTATACCTTCGGTTGAGCCATTCCTTATCGGTCTCCACATTATTGGCCTACGTTTGGTGTAATGCTTAGCATCATGCAGGATGTGCTTCTGTCTCTGCTGTGAGCGCAGTTATGGGTCTATCTGGGTCTGCTACACTTAGGTTTAACATATGTAGAATTATCACACTGATAGGAGATGGTTCTGAACTCTTCCTACATCCCTATTTCTCTCCCCAAATGTATTTCAATTTCTCTGTATTGTTGGGCACTGCAATTACTGTTTATTTTTATTCTATGTTTTTCCAAGTTAGCTAATTATAGATTCATAGTGTTTCTGAGCTAGGCTGGTAGTGGGAAAAATGCACTGTAGAATCTAGCAATGATATGGGAGTTCTCTCACTGAGGCCCAAGGAAGAAAGGTGAAATGTTAGAAACCCCCCAGCACATTAGAAACAGCGCTAGTGAAAGGTGGGAGTACCTGCCTTCTCTGTTCCATGCTCTTCCAGTCACATCACTTCACCCCCAGGGCCTTGGTGAAGCGCCCCCTGTCATGCTTCAAAAATCGGAGTCTGCGCCTGCACACGAGGTCGCCTATTCATTCTCATCATGATTCACACACGTGCCCACCCAAGCAGTACCTAACGAGCACCAGCCCCTGAGTGGGCATGTGTTTACGCATTTTCTCATTAGCCCTGACAACAACACTCAATGCAACGTTTCAGCCCACTGTGCGAATGAGAAAACTGGAGTTTGGGGAGAAAAAGTGGCAATCCTCAAATCGCACAAATGACACATCTATGCTCCAAACCCAGGTCTGTTTCTGCTCAAGGGGGTGCCGCACAATGGCAGAGATCACGGCTGCACTGCCCTCGTGAGGCACAGCTCCTGGCTTTACACCTCGGGTTGTTGTTTCTTGTTTTATGCTAAGGTAACAGAGTAAATCAAGCCAGACGTTTAAATCCACAGGGCAGGAAGTCAGAGAGTAGTTATCCTCAGAAGATGATACGACGCTGGAATCGGGGGGACAAGGGGCTTCTGGTTCTAGGAATTTTCATTCCTGACTTGGGGGTTAATTACACAGGTGCAGTCACTTTCTGAAAATTCATTGAGCTGATACTTAGGATTTGCATATTTTCTGTATTTATTTATGTATGTATTTTTAAAAAGTTTACAGTAACCATTCAAGAGGTCGGTGTGTCTGGATTCTAAACAGTTGGTCCCCTCTTACTTTTCACTGTCTGTGCAATGGGTAGGTCCACAGGTGTCCCCCATGCTGCACCTTCCAGGAGGGATTTCCTTACCACCCTGTAATCATACCCATCACTCCCTCTTCCATCCAGGCCTGCAGGGAGCAATTTACGCACCATCTCCAGCGACCCGCCCACCATGCAGCCCTATGCCTGCAGGGCCTGGAGCTCCTAAATTCCTTCCCCTCTGGGCCTCCCCAGCTTCCCTTCCTGCCCAGCCCCGACGCCTACAGGTGTTTAGCAGTACAGGATCCTTTCTGCACAGGGCATCCCCCGCCTCCTTTAGAAGGTTGCTTCCCATGATCATTTCTAGCACACAGCTGGGCACAGGCCCAGCCTTTCTCCCCACCCTTGCTTACCCCCTGCTTCTGAGAACTGGAGGTACTGAGAAGCCCCACTTGCTGGCCCACATCCACTCTCATGACTGAGCCAGTTCTGACCTAATTAGGAACGATGTCAGTCCCATGGTAGCACTCAATTCTAACTTTCCATGTGATATAGATAAATCACCAGACTTCTTGTGTGCATTTTCTTATACCTACAATGTCGATTTTAATACTTGCTTTACGAAACTTTCAGGGATGCAGTGAGCATCAAAATAGATTTAAAAACAACACTTATAACAACAGCAACAAAACCTTAGGCACAGGCTCATTGCTTTTATTGACTATACTATGGAGTTGTTCATCACATCGCATGTTGGTGGTAAGGAGCTGAATGCTAAATGATCCCTGCCCTTAGTGAGTTCACAGTTTCAGGAAAAATTAAAACCAAAAAACATCCATGTAAACAATCAGCTCTGCAAAATGTCTATATTTTTATAATACTTTGCATTTAGAAGCCATTTCATTTCATAACCTCTACCGAATTTATTTTTACAATATCCCTGCTGGGTACCTGTTATTAATATTCCTCTTTCAACAGAGGAAACTGAATCCCAGCAAAATGGAATATTTTACCCAAATTAATAATTAATAAAAGGCAGAGTCAGGATTTGAACCTAGGAGTTTTTTTGTTTTGTTCTGTTTTTGTTTTGTTTTTTGCTGTTGCTATTTGTTTTTATTTTGTTTTATTCATAAAGCTTTTCATTTTCTTTGATCCCTTTTGGACCCAGAGTCATAAATGACTGTTTTTCCATGCAGGCCACTAAATACGAAGGCAATGCAACATTTCCAAGAAGAACACTCTGCTATCGTTCATGATATTTCTTTCCAAGCTGTTGACACCACAAGTTTTGATGCCGATGGTAATTTTTCCAGTGTAGACTATTTGTTTCATTAATATCAGATTAATACCCCACTGCTCTATTTTTGTGCCTTTTTGTGTACACAAATGGATTTTTATTTTAATGCTGGATCATAACATAATGTGTTTGAAAATATTTTAAATGCAATTAAATTGAACATGTTTAATACTAAAGTGATGATAGTATGTACAACTCTGATCCCACTCGTGACCACAATAGCAACTGCATCAACAACTGCCGCCACCTGGCTAGCAACAATTTTAAGATGAATTCTGATATAAAAGATTTTAAGATCTGAAAGATGTGTTATTTTTGAATGTATAAAATGCAGTATAGTTTTTTTTTCCAGTAAGAAATCTGTTGTTTTTTTTCCTGGCTATCCTATAAAGTCCTTTCAAAAACGGGGTCTCGCATATGCATGCTTGGCATCTAGAATATATATAAAGTAAAAAAAGAATGAGAAGATATTTATTAGGTGTCTACAGTGTGCCCGGAATAGGTTATCCATTTTCACATATGCTGTCTAGTTGGATACTAGCTCAAGTGTAAACACTTTCCCCACTTTGCAGAATATTTTAAAAAACTATCTGGGGTACACCTAGCATACCTTATGACACATAAACGTCATACAATAAATGTGTGCTCATGAAATGAATGACTGTGTAAAGGTTAAATAAGTTGGTCATGGCTGGGCAGTTGGTCGATACCGAATCAAAAACCCGATGCTTCACTTGTCCGACCCGAAGCTCCCACTTCCGGCAATTGCCAGTCGGGCTCTTAGTAGGTCACTGCATGGTCTGACAACGAATGGGAGTCACAAATGTGTGCTAGATCAGTAAGAGAGTATAAGGGAGGAAGAAAGGAAGGAAGGAGGGAATGAAGGAAGGGACGGAGGGAAAAAGAAGCACGAAGAGGGGAAATGGAAAAAGAGAAAAAGCAAGGGAAAAAAGCCGTCAGCAATGGCTGAACATGAGGTAACTGGATTAGAAAGATAATGTTTTACAAAGCCAATGTTGGCTTCCCTCCAGATTTCACTAGTTTTACAATGATTCTGGAAAGTTCTCTAAACATTGGATTTTGAGGCATAAATCAGCTCTATAACTGCCACTTGTTTCTAGGTTCTTGACCAACAGGGGCTTAATGAGTAACACATTTGCTCCAAGTGAACTGAGGAAATCAATCCCTAAAATGCATCTCACGGGTCAGCTATGTAGAGAGTGAACCACCCGGGATTTTAATTATCATGTGCATACATTTAAACTGCTGACTTACTGGTGACTTAAATTAGAAATACTTTGTGTAGTAAAACTTCCAGACATAATGTATCCAACCCACCAAATACTGAGATTCAAGCATCACTCTGCAGAACAGGTGGGAATGCTCCTTTCAGAGGAAACTAGCTTGAGCACATTAACCAAGATCCAGTGTCATGGGAGGGGCGGAGACTGTTACCATAGGCAAACATTCTCTTCCTCCTTCTTCTTTATATTTCTATAATTCTGTGTACCCTTGCAGTTCTGGTTGAAATTTCCATTCAGGTCAGAAAAGTTCTTGAAATGAAACAAACAAACAAAAAAAGGTGATGAGGGAGGAGCTGGCGCAGGAGCCAGGAGACCTGGGGGCCAGTCTTGCCTGTGCCACCTGATCTGGGACACTTCACTCCCCTGGGTGCCCTTGGAATCAAAATTCAGCAACACGTAAACATCGGCAGATTCAGGAACACATCGCCAAATAGATAATGTTATTATATAATCTCAATGTCTCAGAATTGTAAGACGTTGTCAAGGAGAACTTTCTACACTCCCAGAAACATCATTTTGTTTTCAAATAGGAAGTTTTAATTGAACCGTAACAGTAATACATATTTCTGGCAAAAACTTTGGAAAATATGAAAAAATATGGGAGAGAAGGAAAAGATAATCCTATCATGCAGAGATAACCATTATTCATATTTTATGTATTTTTCTCCCAGTATTTCTAATGCACATATATTTATAAACATATTGAGGAAACATAATGTATATAGCTTTCTTAGTTTCTTCTTTTGTTAATTATTACTTTAAACAATCTCCTGTGCCATTAAACAGTCTTCGAAAACCTGAGTTTTTAGTGACTGCATGGAACGTCACCAAAGGGATTAACTAGAGTTAATTTGAACGTTTTTCTATTGTTGTTCTTTTCAGTTATTTGGATAATTTTTGCTGTTACAAAAATGCTGCTGTGAGCAACTGCTTGGTTATACGTATATATTTATGGTTTTTCAAATGATAAATTGGAAGGATTAGAATTACTAGCTTAACAAGCTAGGGCTAATTTTAAATTGTCCTGCAGAAATGCTGGGGCAATTTACCACGTTGGAGGTTAGCAGAGTGTTATTGTACTACACACTTACCAATGTCAAGTTTCATGTAACAACAGCAGCAGTAAGGAAACTCCACAACCTGTTCTCTCAACCTACTGAGAACAAATTTTATTTTGCTCATGTGTTAATATCATTTTCTTTGATTACTAGTAAGTTAACATTTTTATTTCATATTTGTTTGCCATTGCAAGACTTCTTCAGTAAATCACCTTTTGTAATCTTTGCACACTTTTTCTCTTGGGGGGAATGGATATTCATGCTTTTCTTACAGATTCAAAGTCTTTAAATGGTAAGAATATAAAACATTGCTATGCTTGCTGTTGGGTTTTTTTTTTTTTGCCATTTTTATTATTGTTTAAGGTGTTTTGTTTATAATATCTAAGGAAGTATATTTTTAGGACAGCAGTCAAATTCCCTGAAGCCATGGAAATATATCACTTCCCACCAGAAATACATTCTTTCGGTATTAGCACAGAGCTTTTAAAATAATAAACATAAGATTCACATCAGAACTGTCTCTCTTAATTTTTTCAGTGAGGCCCAATTCTCATTCCATAAGAATAGCAATATCTCAAATTTTCATTTTTTAATTCTATAGGTTTTTTTTAAACAATGCAAAACATCTAAAGGAGAATGCAAATATCTCTGTAAAAGTGACGCTTTTCACACTTCCTCCTATAGTAGTCCCCCTGAAGTTAGAACATTTCTTTCATGAGGGAATATTACTGTTCCGGAAGAGCCTAATAGGATATAACTGGAGAAATGGAGTCTTTCCCAACATTGGCAAAAATGAGGGAGGAAAGCCTTGGTCTGAATCCCATGAAGCAAATGGATCAAATGCTTTTCAGAACGGGGAGCTCAGAATTTAGATTTTTTAGCATCACTGATTTTCTTTATTAACACTGTCCCATCTTAACCCTTTAGGAATGTGAGTCTGTTTATGTCTGCCCCCTTTTCATTGGTATCCTGAGAGATTACATGTCTCCTTCCCTCAGTCGGCCATCAAGACCAGCCCTGTGCTCCTGGCTTGCACCTGGCCAGCACGGGCTGTCATGCGTTTTACTGTCAGTGGTTTCAGTGTTGAGCTACAGCCCAACCGTCTCCTGTGCACCCCACACCCAGCCCAGATCCTCCCCACAGTTGACCTAACGTCACATCTGCCATCCTGTAAAAAAGAAAACAAAGGTCATTTGAAACATCCCACCGAGATAGAACTACTGCTGACATTCCGGTGTTTTTCTCGCCAGTGTTTTTTCTATGCTTATGTACACATATTATACATGCTACTGTTTCCTGCTTGTTCATTTGACACTATGTTGTCATGATTTTCCCAAACTGTAAGTTTTAGTGCGTGCAGGATAATCAATTCAACTACTCCTTAACAGATAGAAATTTAGGACGTTTTCTGTTTTTCTACACTTTTGGTAATGTTGACCAAACAATCTAGCATTCATAGCTTTGATTACTTTCTTAGGGCAAATTCCTAAAAGTAGAGATACTGTGTTAAAAAAAAAGTGAATATATAAGCCTCTTAGCATATATATTAAAAACAATGCAAAAGAAAGCACACATTTGTTTGCTCTATTTTTAAGAAATGTTTACAGTGAGGAAGGAAGAGTGTTTTAGTACATATCAATATTCTACCTTGTGTTCCTTAGGATGTATATCCGTATTTTCAGTTTTGAAGTGATAATCATTATCTAATTTCTTATAACAGGAATTTAAAGAGCAAACACAAAGGGAAAATATTAACACAGTTTCTGATACAGATGTCAAGAGGGTCTAACTAGAGAATTATTTTCACCAGAGTCTTGAACCCTTGATTCCATGGCCTTTCTGCTCTAGGAGAAGTGACAAGATTTCCCCCAGTCTGCAGACCAAGGAAGGGAAACACTGCCGTTCGGCTGAGAGGGAGGGAGAACCTGGCAGGGTGGGCTGACGGTGGAGGTGACAGGGGTCCGAGTGATAAGGTGCAAGAGCAGCAGTCTCGGTGCCAGGGGCGGAGGTCACCAGAAGGGCCGCTGTCTGTCTGTCAGCGCATGGTGGGGGCAGGCAGGCCCCGGGTGGCAGGTCTCGGGGGAGCGGAACCAGGAGCTAAAAGCTGCCTTCGCCTTGGCTGTTAGGAACTCTCCTCTCAGATCTTCTTAGAATCCCAAATAGACCTTTTCTTCTAGCACTCCTACGTCCTTAACCTCAGCAATGCAAGGATTAGCAGATCTTCCTGTGCGAAATACGCAGCTCTGGGCAAACTGTTCCCAGCCTCTCATGGCAATTTTCCCCCTGCTTCCCCGTCTCCTGCTTCCATCTCCCCTCAGCGCTCTCGCCTCCGCTCTGCGTTTCCTGCGTGGGGCAGTCACGCGGCTGCAGGTCTCTAGGGCTTTGCTTAACCTGCTCCCTCTGCCAGGGAGGCCTCCCCTCCATTTGGCTATCTGGCCCCCCGACCTTTACTGCAGAATTCCTGTACCACGTTCCTTCTTATCTCCACAGAAATAACTGCTGTCTTTATCGTCCCTTGACGGCGCCGGGCACTTGCTTCCACTGCAGCAACGGTCTCACCGCATGGGGGTGGTGACATTGTCCTTCTCCCTGGTCGGGGCTCTTTGAGGGCAGGTTCTGTGCCTTCAAATAATCCTTATAATTTTAGGGTCTAGATTAAGTCCCCAACAACGTGAATAGCAATAAGTAAGTTTTTATTGAGGGAAGGAAAAGAGACTAAATGAAAGAAAGGAAAAAATAAATGTTAATAAAATATTTACTGCATTGAATTGAAGCTGCTGTTTGTGTGAAAAGTGTTAAGTGCAAGCAGGTTTGGATTTGGCGTCCAAGACCCGGAGTTGCACAAATGTGTGAAAAAAATCTCTTAACTGAAGATCAATTTAACTCTCTGGGACTTGGCTAAGGGTCTGAAAAAAAGTAGGAAAGACCTTTGCATAACGTGCATAAATATATGAGACCGATGCATGAAAGCCCGTGAGGAGGGCTTCCCTACTTCTGGCAACTCAGAGTGGGCTCTTCATGTGCTATTTATTTGTCTATTGCCCTAACAAGTGTATTTCCAAGAGCATATATATTTCTATTTTTAAAGCATTAAGTGTTATTTGAATCATTTCCATAAAGTGGGTACAATTTCATTTAGGAAATAGCACTTCAATTCCCAGAAGTATTAGTAGATGGAGGTAGATTAAAATTCAAACGTCGTGCGGCACATTGCTCAATCGCAGATCATTTGGGAAGCACCAATCTCCCAAAAGCCATCTGCAAAGGTGTTGCTCACGAACAAAGGGGTGTTTCCGAGTCTATCGCACTCCAATGGGAGTGAAGTGGAGATTCAACTTCACAAAAATTCAGTGGAAAATGTCAAGTTTGCAGATGATGGAAGGGAACTTTCATCAAGAAAGTCACTTTGGATTGAAACTAGACCTCCACTTGGAAAGTTCACACAGACTCTTGACAATGTCTCCGCTGAGTTCCACCAAGGGTTATGCTGACCCATGGAACCATCTCTTTTTCTTTCAATAGTGGATTTGTTTTTTTCACCCACTTTGCGAAAATGACCCTAAAGCAGAATCTGTAGCAATGAGACAAACACACTGGGAAGTAGGTGGAGAGTTCTAGGAGTTTGAAGTTTTGCCTGCATATATTTCTCTTTAATTTTAATTTCATTTGTTGATATTTTAAATTCAGAAGGAACAAAAGACTTTATGGTGAAAAACTCCTTCCCATCTGTCATCCCATCACTCAATTTTTAGAGTTCTATACTATTATTTATTGCTTGTATGTCTTTTCAGAAGTGTTTTATTCTAACACAAGGAAATGCACATACATATGTATTAATAGGTATATATGTACATACCTGTGGGTGCTTGCTTATGTGTGTATATTTATATAATATTTATGTTACATGTAATATTAATATATTTGAATATACAGTGCACTTATTATATCATGCACACACATACCTATGATTTTTTTCTCCTTTTCAATACAAATGGTAAATGTCACATCCACTGTTCTGCAAATCGCCTTTTCATTTAACAATATACTTCTGAGAATACTCCATGTCATAAACTCATTCATTTCCTGTTATGGATGCAGAAGATTTTAGTGTATGAAATCTTCATTTCACTAGTCCAATGTTGACATACATTAAGGCTGTTTCTATTATTTTATGATTACAAGCAATGCTGCAGTGAATAATTCTAAATATATTTTATTCTGCACATATGTTGGTTTGGCTTAGCTGTAAAATAAATTTCTAGAGGAGATATTGTTGAATCAAAGTCTGGGTGTTTTTATAATTTCCTTTTCTGGGATACTTTTTATTTTATTTACTCTGACTAGGTAATATGTGTATGTGGCACATGATTCAAAAGAAACAAAAGGATAAATGGTGAAAATAAATCTCCCTCATATACTTTTCCTCTAGGAACCAGTTCCTCTTTCTTTTTTTATTTTTAAATTTAAATTTTAGTTATTTGCATTTTGTGTATGCTTGCTTCCAGTGATATTCAATGCATGTGTACATATGTGTTTTTACATATATGTACATATATATGAGTGTATATACATGCATATATAAGTCAGCACACACATATTGCGGAGCTGTGGATACATACATAAACATATATGCATATATGCATACATATGTACATGCATGTGTGTTTTCAGTGTTCCAATATGGATTCAGAAAGCTTTTAGCAAGATGCTGGTTAACAGATTGGCATCGTCTTTGGAACATGCTCCCTTATTGTCTTGCATCTCAGTCTCAGTCACATTTGATGACATCTATGTTAGGGGCTGCATGAAATATGGGCAGTCTCATATGTTTTTGGCTAAATGATGATTTGACAGCATGTATCAAAATTTAAAATGCCATTATCTTTTGGTTTGGTAATTCCATGATTAGGGAATTTACCTAACATTGTTTTTGCAGATGTTCACCAAGGTTAGAATTGAATAATATTCAAAGCAATGTTGTTTTCAAAAGTAAATAGCAAAAAAACAAAACCTGGAATACATTAATGAGCTTATTAATACTAGACTTCTTAAATCAATTATGGTACATATTTGAATGCTGTGAATCTTTTATAAAAATTGAACCCACAATGTAACGATGCAGAAAGCTCTCCAGAAAACTTCTAGGATTAAAAAAAAAAGCAAAGATGAAGAACGATGTGTATAGTAGGAATCTGTTGTGTAAATGAAAAAGAAGATACATATTCATATGTAATTTTTAATGGTGGTGGGCTTTGAGGAGAGCTGAAAGGTGGGTATAGAAAGACTTTGACTTTTTCATATGGTACTTTCTGTACTGTAAATATATATATGTACATATGTATGATTTTTAAAATATATCAACAGATGTCAAGGTACTACATCTTGGAAGGGAGCTAATGAGCTGCTTGGCCTTTTCTTTTACTTCTCCCCATCAAATTATATATTTATAATGAAAACAAAAGAATCATAAATGTGAGAGAAGAAAAGAGCTACCTAATCTTAAAGGTGCAGTGTGCCTTTAACCAAATAGTGGCTTCCTATGTCTTTCTCTGGATTGGCCAATCAGTACCACACTGAGAGCTACACAAAAATACAGATTTCAGGGATCAGGCCCTAGAGATTCTGTTTCAGGAGGGCTGATGTGGAACTTAATGCACATTAAAGAAATTAATAATGGCAACAACAAAATTTTGATGTACAGTCTCATGTGGGAGCCCCCAGCCAGGTCAAAAGTTGCAGCTTAATTTATTCACTAAGTAACTGTCAGTTTTGGAATTGAGATGCCAAGTTAACACACCTTCTCACATATAACCAATTATTTTTTATTATTTTGGTATATTTGTGGGATAATATAGTTCAGTAGAAAACACGGGCTTTGAAGCCAGAATAAACTGGGTTTGAATGTTGACCCTAGAAGGTGCTCACTGAATAACACCAGGAAACTATCTAACCTCGCTGAGCTGTTCTACTTCCCTAACAAGGCTAGTAGGAGAACCAGAGATGCTACGTGAAAGACATTTAACAAAGTATGTGGGATACAGGAGTGCCCTTTAAGCAATAGCTATTATTATTTCTAGAGACAGACCACTTGTTTATCTTCTTATTATTTTATATGCTATCATATAACAGGTATAGGCAGTAAAATAATTTGTGTTTCAAACACACTAAGTAGAAGAGCACTGGTGAAACAGTCATTTAGAAGCAAAACAGAGGCTCTTACACAGTCCTACTGTTTTAGGATGGCTTTCAGAAAGCTACCTGTCAGGCTCTCAGAGGACTTTTAATTACAGTCACCTCCAATGCAGTTTGATTTCACCCTAGATTACAGCAACGCTTACAGCAACGATTATAGTCTCAGGGAGGGGAAATTAGTAATCAATCACAGCATCTAGAATTTAGAAAGGAAAATGTTGTATTTAGCATCATTTTGTTCACCTCCTGCCCAGATGTTGGGTTCCCTGGGGCATTCAGACACATTTAGAGACTTACTTTTAGACACCGCAAGGAACGTGTCATGATACTGACTATAGAATGCTAGAGCTGGAGACCTCGGGGACTACCTCCTTATTAGTTGGTTCATTAATTTATGCATCCAGTAAACATAACTCCAGCTCCTAATGATTTAGTATCTACCGTGAGCCAGGTATTACTTGAATCACTTTCCACCTATAATCTCTAATCCTTCAGCCACCCATCATGAGAGATATCAGTGTCACACCTTACATTTGAAGAAGTGCAGTTCAGAAGAGTTTAAGAAACCTGCCCAAGGTGACATTATTCACAAGGGGTGGAGCTGGCATTGGGAGTCAGGTATGTCTGGATACAGAGGCCATAATTTCTTACCCTACCCAATGAAGTGCTCTACACACCAGATAGCTGTGCAATGTTTCTGTGCCCACCGACGTGTATGGTAACGTGGCAGGTGACCCTGTGATCAGGAGAAGTTCCCATTCTAGATCTGCTACTTGAGCATTGTGTGATTTGGGCCAACCCCTAAGCTGAGCTTCCCTGGCTTTAGGATTTCAAGTGAAATCGGACCTACTCCCTCCCCTATGCAGTAGAAGGAGAAGGTTATTGTGAGCTTGGGATGGAAGGGACTTTTATTCTTCCTGGCCCCGTTTGCTCTAATCATTTTCCCCTCAACTGAAGATTATTTCACTGTCTTGTACTGCTGTTCCTGTTTCATAGTGCACTGTCTTTGATGAGAAATATACCTGCTTTTTTTGCTTACAGATATCCCCCCTCAAAATAGAATGTGTATCAGATATTATTTGGATGTGTGGTGATATTGACAGACCGTTTTCTGGCCCCCTGCCCTTAGTGGAGTAATTTAGTTCTCCACCCACTATACTCAGCTCCTGGCTGCACCTACGCTTTCTTTTCCTAAATCCTATACATTATCTTTCAGGGCCATTAAGTCCCCTAAAGGTGATGATTCAGGGAGACCCACTCTCCTCAGTGGCAAGCCACCCTAAGGGATGAATATGAAAGCAGAGGTGGCTGGGGTGGCCTGGACCTGCTTTCAGAGGGTCTCGGACCCTACGCACTCTAAGCAACGTGTGCAAGCCTTACCTGGCAAAGCACAGCACTGCTGAAGGGTTCCCATATAGCAGAGAGGCTTCGGCAGCTTTAGAAAGTTCCCTCTGCTGGCTGTTAGAGGATGTGTAGAGACCATCTTCTAAATTGTTGAAATGATGTTGTAACCATGTTACCTGGTCCCTGTCTATCTCTGCAAACTACTAGTGCGCAGTGCCTTGCAATGACTATTTAACTGCAAGAAGACCCTTCAAGTGTTACATAGATTATCAACAAAATGATAAAGTAAAATGTAAGGCTCGTTTCAGGTTCAATTTCAAAGTGGGAGGTGGATGTCTACCGTGAGATTTTCCAAGCAGGGAGCTATCAGCTATTACAAAGGGGGCTTATGTTTTTGTAAATCAGAGTTTTGATTTGCACATGTTTATTTTCATTTCTACCTCCTTCCCTCTCTCCCGCAGTTACCCACGGTCTACCACCACCTCGCTTCTGCCCTCTTCCAAGCTCTACTTCAGCCTGAGCCCTCAGGGAAGGGGAGGCCAGTCGGCCTCACCTAGGCCTCTGCGAGCCAAACAGCAGGCTCCTGTCTCCACGGTTAACGAGGAAAGCCCCAAGGCAGGAAGGCTGGTGCCGAGGTTTTATGGAGGCTTTGGGCCAAATGGCTTAGCCAGGCATTCAACCAGCACTTCCCTTTGTCCCCTGGGAGCTGCAAAATGCAAACAGCTCTGGTAAAATGGGAGAGCAATTTCCCAAGCAGCAGACTGGGAGCTTTTAACGAGCTGAAGTGAGCCTGCCGCTCTCCTGCCCTGGTCCTCCTGTCTGGCTAATTAGATTCCCAGCTGTAAGGAGTCCTTTGATGACCCAGAGGCAGCACAAAGGGTCAATAGCACTGGATTGAGGTGACAGTAATGAGTAAGCCACACGATGGGATTTCAGGCATTTTGGAAGGTTTCTCTTCCTTCTCACCCTCTCCGCCTTCTTCTTTCCTCCAAGTCATGCCTCACACTCTACTAATGGTGCAGTTTTGGGTTTTTCAGAAAAGATGGATTGGCCAAAGGAAGCATGTGCACTTCCCTGGAGAAGGATAGGATACACTCGGTTATGTCATTCATTCATTCACTCATTCATGCATTCTTTTTTTTTTTTTTCTTTTCCATCGACCTACTTAGATTCTAGGCTAGCCTTTGAGATACAGAGATGACCTTGTTTTGCATTTAAGAAAGAGAGATAATCCAAGTACATGAAAAATGACCAAGTAGTTAGGAAAACGACCAGAAGGACATTGCAGATGGAGTATAATAGCTGATGAACCTGGTGGGGAGGCGGAGGTAAAGTAGAATAGGGGAACTAGGCTGGGTTTTATAAAATAAACCACTTTTTATGTTAAAACACGAACAAAAATAGGAAGATAAGTGAGAAATGAAGAGTTAAAAGGATGGAAAGGACATTTTAGGAAATTGGGATGCCATGAACAGACGTTAGATGCTTGAAAGTGACCAGAAAGTACAGTGGTTCAGGGTGGTGGGTCTGTGAACGCCGACCGGAAGGCCACCCCACCAGGGCCGAGAGCCTGGCCCAGTGCCCTCAGTGCGCTCGAGGAGGCACGAGAGGAAGGGCCTGTTTACTTCCAGCTCTGGCAGCCATCTAAGGCTGGAGCCACTTGGTGTAATTCTCAAAACATGGGTCTGTTATAGACTGAATGTTCGTGTTCCTCCCAAACTCACATGTTGAAGCCCTAACTCCCAGTGTGGCTGTGTTGGAGACGAGGTGCGTAAGAAAACGATTAAAGTGAAATGAGTTTTAAAGGCGAGGCCCTGATCCTATAGGATTAGTGTTCTCCTAGGAGGAGACGCCACAGAGCTTTGTCCCTCCTGCCACCTGTGGGCACACTCCAAGGAAAGGGCCTGTGAGGACACAGAGAGAAGGACAAGAGGCCCCACCAGAAACCCAATCTGAGGAAAGCTTGATCTTGGCCGTCCCAGCCTCCAGAACTGTGAGGAAATAAAATTTCTGCTGTTTAAGCAGCCCAGTCTATGCTTTTTTGCTATAGTAGCCTGAACCAACTAATTCAGAGCCCCGGGGGCCACTGAGACGATGGCTTTGCCTTCCCTTTTGCCCACAGGGGCATCCTTCATGAGAAAATCACCTTTTGTCTAAGGCAGACCAGGCTCTGAATATTGCCTTATTATTCTTCCCAGGGACTTCTGGCCTTTCCTTTAAGATGCCTGTTTATCCCCATCTTCCACCATGAGAATTCTTTTCCTTGTTCTTAATGTCAGACTTGGTCAGGTGACATAATCCGGCTAGTAGATTATGAGAGAAACGAATGTGTGCTTTGTGCTGGAGCAGAAACTGTAAGATTTTCTGCATGGCCCTAACATTCCTTTTCTGCCTCTACTGTGAGAATAGCATGTTCTAGACAGGAGCTACTCCTTTAGCCCAGATCCCAGAATGAAGAAGATACATGCAACCAAGTCATAGCTGTCATGGTCGATATGCAGTGGCTGCAGCTGATATGCAATGTGAGAGACACGTAAAGATTTGTGGTGTTGGGGTTGTTTGTTACTGCAGCATAACAGAGAGAATGCTGACTAATGCACCCACCTCACACCATTAAATATCAGCACAAACTCTTTGTGGTTCTTATGACACACATTACATAGCTTCGTGTTGCTAATACTTTCTTTGTTCTGGGTGCTTATTCTATCAGGCTTCCCCCACACCACCTCCTTACCCGCTTTTGCATCAGAATGTTTTTTCTTAACTCTCAGTTCTTAGCTCAGGCACCAGTTCCACCAGGCGCCTTCCCCTGGGGCCCAATGGGTTGGGCCCATTGCTAATGTCCCTAATCTCCTGTGCACAGCTTCATCGCCACCTTCATCAAAGACAGAAAGAAGCTGCCTCTGTATCTCTCTCCCCAACTAGCCTTTAGAGGACATTCTGATTCATTACTCTCCACAACATTTGGACAAGGGCTGGCACATAAGGAATGGTGATTTTAAAAGTGAGCCATCTCCGTGTCACAGAAATTTCAGTCCCTAGAATATCTGCCCTGGTGGATCCAGTCTGTTCAGACACCTGCTGGGCTCAAGGGCCCCATTCTGTGTGGATTAAGTAAGGCAGGCTGTGTCCTAAGGGGGCAGATCTATGAACATAAAGGAAGAAAACTCAAGGTGGTGGCTACATTATCAAAGTCATAAGCAAGTCTGATTAACATGATGAGCATGTTCTCAGCTGCACAGACGCTGCCACATCTTCCGCTCAGCAAGGCTGACCTGAAATGATTTCCAGGTGTTCTTGTCATGGCAAAAAGGAACAAGGGAGAAAGCCCAGGACCCACTTGGCAAACATACGAGGGCTGTCCCGAAAGTGTCCAGCCATGTAATATGAAAAATGGAGACATTTATGGCTGAATACTTTCCAGACAGCCCTCGTATAATTGCTCCAGCCTACAGACCTCCTTAGTTTCACACCCACATACAGGCACAGGCATGGACGCTCATCACAAATCAAGAAAATGACTGGGGAAAGATGAAATAATATAAAATGGCTATACTCAAATTCTCAGAGAGAAAGTGTAGTGCCTAGCACAAAATATATACTCAGTAAATATTATTTTATGTTTTGAATCAGATTTTAATTCAGTATAGTAATAAAGAGACCAGCAAAATGATGCTGTTTTGAAACAAATGATAATTGGATTGAAATTCATGTTCAAAAAGTGCTTGTATACTTTCCCTGGGATTGTTGTTGTGCTAGATCATGAGAAAACAGGGTGAAAAATGCCTGGTTGCTGTCTTCAAATCCCTCTGAGTTGGGGGAGAGAGACAGTCCTCAAAGCAAATACATTCAAACATTTCCTAGAATTGCTGTCATAGACTTTTCTGAAGGGAACAATGGAAGTTACAAAGAGGGAGTCATCAATTTTAACTTGATATGTCAGGAAAGTCTCAAGAGATAATAAGTGGTGTGAGCTTTGAAAAATGAGTTCATTTTCAATGAAGAATATCAGCGTGTGCACACACACTCACGCAAGACTGATTTGTGATGTAATATGCATGGACTGTATTTTTAATAAAGAAAAGCAGCTCTAAACAAATGAATTTCTCTGGGGATGTGGAGAAATTATGCCAGAGAAAATATCCGGTATGTAACACTTGATTCAATATAATTGATTCATTAAACAAACAATATTCATGGACATCCTCTGATTTCACAGTCTCTGTTCATTTAAAATATATTCTAGACTTGGACATCAGTGGACAATAAGAGCTTTGCTGTAACCCCATAAAGCAATAATTTCCCATTTGTCTTCTAGCTTACCAATTCAATTTAGAAGACAATGTAGCCTAATGGAAAGACAAACAGACTTGGAATTTAAAATATTGAGTCTCTCTCCTTTCCTGATTGTGTTTCACTGGGAAAATACCTGGGACTCAGTCTCCCATCTGTGAGATGGGAAGAAAGTAATACAATATTTGTGTAATATAAAAATGATAACAAAATAAGGTGCCAGCCACCTAATAGGTCATCAGTAAGATGGTGCGAGTGACTCTGACCTCCCATATTAATAAAGGCTACTAAGAATCAAATGACTGTTGCTATTTCCAGAAATCAAATCCATAAATTATTTAAATGTTATGAAAATGTACAATTTTTAAGAATATTCAAAATAGTTTGTCTAGGCTCTGACAGTAAATTAAAAATAAAGTTTTTAATGTCAAAATGCTTCATGACAGAATGTCATCTTGTTTTCATCTTTGTAACTTCCTTACTACATATAGAAAAAGAATAGATTTAAGAACATTTGGAAATAAAATATATCCTCTTTTGTGCTATGTGCCCTCAAATAAATATGGATTTTAGGAAAAACACCAGAGAATTATGTAAAATATCCTCTACTTTGGTTTCATATTTAAATTCCAGAACCCAAATAGGACATTGTCACTCTCCTGCTCAAAGTCCTTTCGAGGCTTTCCGTGTCAAAATTCAAGCCTTTATAGGTGTTTTTTGGCAAAGACAGAGCTTCGCTATTCAGACCAGCCTGCGAATCTGGAAGGACCAGCTGGGGACCACACCAGGGAGGCAGAGCTTGTTGTGAGTTCTGTAGTTGGCTGGGCCGCTGCCTTTGCTCTGACGTCGGTAGGGAGCTACTGGCTGGGTTCCACTGTCCTGTGACCACACTGTCTGGGCTCTGCTGTCTGGTGGAACTGTTGGTTGGGGGCAATGATGTCTTCTGCTCAGGCTGGTCACAGGATGTATTCCCTGGCTGAGTAATTCTGCTATCAGGGATCTGTAGTTGGACAGGCTTACAGGCTGGGCTCCAAAATTAGGTGGAGTTGCTTCTTGATCCAGGCGAGACCAAAGGCCAGCCTCCTTAGAAATGTACAATTGAAGATCGTCTCCCTGAGTTGATTTGCGGAGTGGGCTTTGGGCTGAGTTGAGTGGCTGTTTGACCTTCCAGATCAAGCAGGTTAGCCCCTATGTTTCCTGCCTGGGCCAGGGTTGTCGTGCCAGATTTTTGGCTTGATTCTCATAGCTTGACACATAACTGAAATGTTATGCCAGGTAAAGGATTCAACCATGTATGCCCCAGGAGAATGCCCTGTATCAAAGGGCTCCCTTCCGGCATTTGGTTTAGGTTAACATCCATGACATACCACAGGCCTTAGCTTGGTTTGCATGTGGGTTGTATTGTGCATGAGTGTGTGAGATCCATGTCTATATCTAGTTTTAGAAAGATAAATAGACATGGCCCGGTAGCTTATATACTAATGTGCATGTGCGTTGGGGGGTAGACCAATTTGTAATACATTTAAGTCCCAGAATTATAAAATATTTAAGACCTATTAGCTTACATTGAGTTGCACACGGTTTGTGTCTTTAAATGACATTGTTTTATTTTGATAAGTCATATGTGGTGGGAAAATGTCTTGTCGTATTATTAATCATTGTGGTCTATGTTTTCAGGAATGTGTCCTATTACCCTATTGACCTCCTGCATTCAGGCAGCTAATTATATGGCAGCAGAATGCAGAGTGCAAAAGTGACAGATTTAGGTGACCTAGGGGTAATAGAAAAGATTCAGAATAATATTTAATTGGATAGACATAATTTGTCAGCCTCCCAGCCAATTACTAGATAAAGTTTGCCTACCTTGGAGTGAGGAGAAGGAAGGAAAAGGGGATGAGGGCAGAAAAGCTGATGGTCCCCAAGGAGGGGTGGATGGGGAACCTCTGAGAAGGACTGAGGGGCTGAGAGTAGGAGAGATTCAGTGCTGAAGGCCAGGGAGGGCAAGACCTTGGTGCACGAGGTGGTGTGGGAAGGAATATTACACAGGGTGTAGAAGCAGGAAGTTTTGGGTTAATTATATAAAATCCACTTGCCAAGAGTGATGTGGGAAAATACACAAAATTTTCTATGAGCCTAAGAATAATTCAGACAGAACCCAAAAGCTGGTGCATGGCCCTCACCGGGTGACAGAGAGCAAGCTCACTGCCACTTATACCAGTGTGGGGGGAGGGCAAAGGCTAATACCAATTGTGTGATCTGAATGTTTGTGTCCCCCCAAAATGTACATATTGGAACCTCACCCCCAGTGTGACAGTGCTAGGAGGTGGGGTCTTTGGAAGGCGATCAGATCCCTTATAATTGGATTAGTGCTCTTATAAAAGAGGCCAGAGAGAGCTTGTCCCTTCCCTTCCACCACATGAGGAAACACCACGGGTGCCTTCTAGGAAGAACAGGCCCTCAACAGACACCAAATCTGCTGGTGCCTTGATATTGGACCTCCCAATCTGGATGTGTGAACAATAAATTTCCGTCGTTTATAAATCACCCAGTCTAACGTACTTTGTTATAACTACCCAAAAGTAATAAAACAATACTGAATATGGGACACACCATCTCTCCCAGTACTGTCAATGGCTTAGAATAGAATTTAGCAAGAGCACCGGGAAGAGGGTAGAGGAGTCACCAAATGGAGCTAAGTTAAATCTCCACTCCCTGGAAGACTGGGGGCTCGGGTTGGCAAACATGCATAGTAAGTTCAGACATGGAAAGATTCAGTGACTGCATTTGTTTTATTCCTGAGCTTTTGAACTTGCTACTTGTTAATATATCTAGATAGGATGAATATGTACCCCCTAGTGCTGTGCAAGTCACTGAAAATACAAAGCATATTAAGACAAGCATTTTCTGCCAACGTTGGCACAAACGGGTGCAAAGAAGATTGAAATTTCATGAGACAGGCCTGTGCAAGTAAACAGGGGACATCTATATATCAATATATCTATATAGACCAATATAGATCAATCAATGCAACTATATATTAATATATCTAAATAAGATCTCACTTTTCCATTTAAATAAGAAATACGTTTGAATTAAATAATATGTGAGGTCCCTTTCAGTTACAACATTCTAGAATCTTGATTTCACAAATCAGAACTTCATAAGCTAAACGTATATATTTATATCTTACATAGAAACTAAGATATTCTGGAGGTTCTTTTAAACCCATTCTTCAACTGCATTCCCTCTCTTAGCTTCAACTACAACCATACCCAAACAGCATATACATACCATTTAAGTAAAATCTTAAAATCCCAACGCCATAGCATGGTTTCTATCATCTGGCCTCCATTGTCTCTCCATCTCCTGCTCTCACGTCACTCATTGGCCTTTCTGGTCTGTGAAAAACCACATTAGTCCTCGTGCTGGAGCCCTTGCCTCGCTGCTTCCTCTGTCTGGGATGCGACTCCCCCAACTCCACACAGCTGGCTCCTTCCCTGAGATCTCAAGACAAATACCACCACTTCTGCAAGCCCACCCCAGTCATGCTGACTGACATAGCCACCCTCCACCTCTGTCATTCTTTAGCATGTTACCTTGACCGTGTCCCTGTCCAGGGCTGCTGCACAGAGCTGCCTGGGGTGAGCTTTGCCAATGGTTCCAGGCTGTGGGCATAACCGAGGCTTGAAATCTACCCCACAGCTTCCTCCTGAGCACTGCAGGAGCATCATCTTTGTATCAGTGAAAGGACAATTGAGTAGCCAAGCCTTTGACCGCAGTGGGAGCAGTATTGTTTTCCTCTGTTTTGCCCTCCTAAAGGGGGGACAGTCATTTCTAATGCAAATAATGATGCATAAGTTAGCACGTATGATCTGATATTTTCTTGTGTGGTTTGCTCATTTATTCATCTGCTCCTTGTCTACTTTTGATCGTCTATTTTTACCCTCTAGAATGTTAAATTACATTAGGATAATGACCAAGTCTCTTTGGTTCACCTCTGTCATTCCAGATTTTAGACTATTGCATGGGACACATTAGTTGCTCAACCAATACTTATAGGATTTAGTTAGTAAGAGACCACCTCTGTTCATAATTTAAAATAACATTAAATGATACATTACATGCTATGAGTTTCTAAGGAACGTCCACTGTTTCTTATGCCTTCCATGCATCCCTCAAATGAAGTCCTGCCTCCTCTGCTTCAAGGTCCTGCGTGTTCTGAACACCAATCCTTTGTTCTTCGGGTTTGCTTTGACCATCCTGTTCTTCCTGCCTCCTTGAGCAGATCTATATTCCCTGAATAAATCATGCATTTTCCAAGTAGGTGTCTTAGATTCTATCCTCAAAAGTCTCCCTCCCTCTGCCATACTTACCAGAAAGGCTGTCCAGTGCTTGGGGAATTCTCAGCAAAAAGCCTACCCTGTAGTAGGTATTTGACAAGTGCCACTTACCTTCTCCCGCCTCTTGCAGCTGTTGATCTAGCCCTCGTCT